>BQNB010148411.1:3751-16304 GCA_026074375.1 Tanacetum coccineum | reverse complement strand
GGAAAATTAGTTACAAAAACCGAATGGGAAATTTTCTTGGTAAAATCTTCATTTGAGGAAAACTGACGCCTGGTATTTTCATAGAGTCCACCAGTCATCTTGGATTGAAGGGAGTTCAAACACACAATCACGAAAAAGAAAGGATCAAACCCTAAAAACATCCATTGAAAGGAGATCTAAAACCTAATGATTATCGTCGAATCGAATAAAGAGGGATTTAGCAGATAACAATGAATAACAAACCCTAGATCTCACTAAATCAGATGAATGGTAATTACTTAGAACCAAGAAATCGATTAGAAATCGAAACCCTAATTCTAAAAATCACGTCGAATCTAACAAGAGAGATTAGAGAAAGCTATTATCGATCTACACAAATCAAACGTTATTCGATGAATGGAAATCAAACAGGTTAGGCAAATCGATTAGATGAGTGGATCTTGGATCTTGAAGATGAAGAGGATGAGTATCTCTATATATATTGGATATGATTATGAAATAGAGAACACACAAAGTTTCACCATTCAATATTTGTTTGTCGTTGGGCTGACGCTGCAAAGACACGACAACCTCGAAGACTATTTCCATAAATTTATTAAAAATTTACATTACATTTTTTATAAAATCGTAGGTGTGTCAGAAGCATTGCAATATTTGGCTCGTTTTGTTCACAATTCGACGATCTTTTCGATGACAATTTTTTTCCCAAATGAATCGATAAATATACGTCTCATACTTGATAAATAAAGTTTGTTGTATAGAAAAGACGTAAATAGGTAAATGTTCAATATCGATTTTGTAACTTTTAGTGTACTTGATGGTGTGTTTTTGTAAAAAAAAATTCTCTACATTGAGAGTCGTGAATAGTAAAGAATTTTTTATTCAAAAAGTTCATTCTAGCTCTTTAATTATACTTATATAATTATATATATATATATATATATATACACACACACACTATATTAGGGATGAAACGCTGCGTTTTTGGCAGCGTCGCTACAGTACCCGGCCCATTGGGCTCCCATTTTGGGCCGGCCCATTTGGCAAAAAAAAATTTTGTAGGCAATGTAAAAAAAACCGCTCGGCATAAAATAGAAAAAAAAACTACAAAAATATTGACTTATTCAGATAAAAAAAATACTCGCGACATGAGGCCCAACACATAAGCCCATATAAAAAAAACAAAATATTAAACATGAGACCGAAAAAATAAACCAGCACAAGTAAAAAATAGAAAAGAATAAAAATAAAATTTTAACGCAAAAATTAACCCGCACTATTAAATATGAGACCGAAAAAATAAACCCACACAGAATACAATAAAAAAACGCCATGTTCCCATAAAATTATATTAAAAAAAACCCCGTATAGCCAAAAAAAAAAACCTTTAAACATGAGCCCCACACATAAGCCCATATAAGAAAAAAAAACAAACTATTAAACATGAGGCTGAAAAAATAAAACCACACAAAATAAAAAAAATAAAAAATAATAATGGCTCGCAACTATGCGAAAAAAATTAACAACCCGCAGAATGAGTTAAAACTACGTCGTTTTGACGTTGTTGCTACAGTAACCGGCCCATTGGGCTCCCATTTTGGGTCGGCCCATTTGACAATTTTTTTTTTTTTTGTTTTTCTTTTTCTTTAACTTGCTAACTTAAAAAAAATTGCTCGGCACAAAATATGAAACAAAATTATAAAAGTACTTATTTATTCAGATCAAAAAATATCCGCGACATGAGACCAAACACATAAGCCCATATAAAAAAAACAAACTATTAAACATGAGACCGGAAAAATAAACCCGCACAAATTAATATAAAAAAAATTGTTCGGCACAAAATAGGAAAAAATATTACAAAAGTACTGATTTATTCAGATCAAAAAATACCCACGACATGACGCCTAACACATAAGCCCATATAAAAAACAAACTATTAAACATGAGACCGGAAAAATAAACCCGCACAAAATAAATAAATAAAAAAAACTTAACGCCTCGCATCAATTAATGCCGCGCGTATCATGCTTAACACATATTTACCCAAATCTCATAAAATTATATTAAAAAAAACTATTAAACATGAGGCTGAAAAAATAAAACCACACAAAATAAAAAAATAAAAAATAATAATGCCTCGCAACTATGCGAAAAAAATTAACCACCCGCAGAATGAGTTAAAACTACGTCGTTTTGACGTTGTTGCTACAGTAACCGGCCCATTGGGCTCCCATTTTGGGTCGGCCCATTTGACAATTTTTTTTTTTTTGGTTTTTCTTTTTTTTTTAACTTAGCAACTTAAAAAAAAATTGCTCGGCACAAAATATGAAACAAAATTATAAAAGTACTTATTTATTCAGATCAAAAAATATCCGCGACATGAGACCAAACACATAAGCCCATATAAAAAAAACAAACTATTAAACATGAGACCGGAAAAATAAACCCGCACAAATTAATATAAAAAAAATTGTTCGGCACAAAATAGGAAAAAATATTACAAAAGTACTGATTTATTCAGATCAAAAAATACCCACGACATGACGCCTAACACATAAGCCCATATAAAAAACAAACTATTAAACATGAGATCGGAAAAATAAACCCGCACAAAATAAAAAAAAATAAAAAAAACTTAACGCCTCGCATCAATTAATGCCGCGCGTATCATGCTTAACACATATTTACCCAAATCTCATAAAATTATATTAAAAAAACCCCAAATAGCCAAAAAAAAAAACCTTTAAACATGAGGCCCAACAAATAAACCCATATAAGAAAAAAAACAAACTATTAAACATGAGACCGAAAAAATAAACCAGCAAAAAAAAAAATTAACGCCCCGCAGCATCGCGCGGGCAATCACGCTTGTTTATACTAAAGAGTGAGTTTTTTTCCAAATTTTTTTGTAAGATAGTTCACAAATAATTTCTAAGGTGGTTCCTATAAAAAAATTTACATTGCTTCTAAAGGATTTCATCGTCCAAGATAGTTCCCGGGCACCGCCCAAATATGCACTAGGTCCGCCTCTGAAAATCCTTAACAAGAAAATAAACATAACTCTATTAGTATCATTATTAAAGCATAGGGTATAGTCGAGTCGTGGAGCTCGTGCCGTGGGAAAAAGTGGTGCCACGTCACCACTTTTTCTCATAACACACGAATTCACCACAACACGAAACCCCCTCCCTGGTTAACACCACATTTCTGGTGTTATGGTGACCCCACATTTCTTAATAATAATAATAATAATAATATTAAAAACACGATGGCGCGAGACACGAAAACTCGAGGTTCGATACAATGTCTCGCACAATCGTGTGGCGTTTTTCCAGACCATTTGGGCTGGCTAGTACGGCTCGTGGCACGAAAACGCGAGCGTCGGTACAGTTGTGGCGCCGTGGGTTGGCATTTTCGTCAAAACACGACTTGAAAACACACAGTACCGTGGGCTCTTAGGATCAATACAACACATAATCCCACCAATCTCAAAGTTATTTTTTTTAGAATGGCAAATTTTTACAACCTACACACTACCTATCTCACAAATTCTATCTCACATGTCTTCAAAGAGACTTGAACTCACAACATTTAGGTTGATGGATCACTCATATATCGCTGAGTAGGGGTGTTGATCGGTTCGGTTATCGGGTTATTCGGTTTGTTCGGTTAAATTTTTTTTTTGGGTCAACCCGAAAACCGAACTACAATTCAACCGAACCGAGCAGAAAACCAAATTTGAGTTCGGTTCGGTTTTCGGGTTGACCCGAAAAACCCGAATTATTTAAAAAAAAGAAAAAAAATGCATAGATATTTAGGAAAAAAATATTTCAAGCATAAAAAGTGTTTTTTTTATATTAGGATAAAATTTTATTTATCTTTTTTTATATACAAATATATAAAAAGTATATCTATATTCGGTTTTCGGTTCGGTTTTCGATTCAGGCTGCCAAACCCATATCCAACCCAAGAACCGAATTCATAGTTCGGTTCGGTTCGATTTTGGCAAATTCAGTTCAGTTAGATTTGGTTTCAGTTTTCGATTTTTTTGGTTTTTTCGGTTTTTCTGCTCACCCCTATCACTGAGCCAAAAGGCTTTTGGTCCCACCAAAGTATAAGTACTCTTAGGGTGCGTTTGGTTAACGGGTTTGATGTGGGTTTTGGATTTGACAACAAAATTTTGTTGTTTGGTATAGAAAAGTGGGTCCTAAAGAATGGATTCAATGCAAAATATTTTCCAATGCACAAAGCCGGATCACTTTGAGAGGTATACAAACTTTTATGGTGACATTTTTTTTATCTTTTACCAAAAAAGCGGGCCTAGTTTATTTTCAGCCTCTCATTCTTACTTTAAAATTTATTTTATAACATTAAATTCAATTATTTTTACTTTATATATAAATTATATTATTATATCATTAATATATTTTTCTTTCCTATTTAAAAAAAAAACTTATATCAAATTCAAATCAAAATATAAATTCAAATCCGTATCCAAATCTCTTGACAAACCAAACAGGCCCTTAGTTTAATAAGGCCCATTTGACTCGTAGTAGTGTAGGCTCATTTGGCATTTAAGGTTTTTCGTGTTTAGTTTTTATTTAATCTTGTGTAATGTACATTATTCAATGAATCTGATTAATAATATTTTCAGTATTTCTACTGATTTCTAAATGGTATTAGAGACTAAGGTTACAAGTTCGCTTGATTGTCGTTACATATTGCCTGCTCAGAAAAAGAAAGAGGGATATGCTTGTCGTAAGTAATTTTGATCAATGAAATTATACTTATAATCAAAGCTCATTTGATACGACGTCGTATCAAAATGGGCTGGTAGTTGGGCTCCCAACTTGGGGGCTGGACCCATTATTGGTTTTTTTTCTAGTCAATTAAAAAAAAAACCCGCTCGGCACAATAATAGAAAAAAAATATTACAAAGTTTTGTCTTATTCTGACTTAAAAAAAATACTCGCGACATTGGAGACCCAAAACATAAGCCTCATTATAAAAAACCTCACAAACTATTAAACATGAGTCTGAAAAAAATAAACAGTACAAATAATAAAAAAAATTAACACAAAAGACGTGAGGACCCAACACATAAGCCATATAAAAAAACAACTTATTAACATGAGACCGAAGAAAAAAAATAAACCCGTTACAAATAAAAAATAAAAGATAAAATTATTAACACATAAATTAACCCGCAATTCAGATTAAATAAAATACTCGCGACATGTGGCCGCCCAACACATAAGCCCTTATAAAAAAACTATTAAACATGAGACCGAAAAATAAACCCGTCTACAAATAAAATAGTACGACTTTTTTATATAATAGAACTTTATTTTATTCAAAATATATACATATATCTAAAACTATTCACTCAGATAAAAAATACCCGCGTAAAGATCTTCGCATGCGAAACGAAAACGAGCCCCAAATATTTGCAATGCCTTTTCTGAAATTTATTACTCGCACAGATTTTATAAAAAATTGTTGTAGTTATAATATATGTCGAAAAAAAATTACAAACGTACCCTCGGCTTTTAACTATTTCGTTTTTTAAAAATATAACGATCCTATCTATCGAGTCATTCAACTAAAAAAACTACCACGGTAAGTTCTCTCGAATTTAGCCAGAACAAAACGAGCAAATTATTGCCTCAAAAAAAATCAAATTATTAAACATGACACCGAAAAAATAAACCCGCGCAAAATTAAAAAAAAGACAAAAAATACCATTAATGGCTCGCAAAACAACACGCGGAAAACTTTTATCTTATCAAATTTATAACATATATCATACCTTATTCATTTCAGAAATAAAAATATACCCGTCGGTAAAGATCTTCGCATTGCCGAACAAAACGTGTCCAATATTGCAATGCTTCTGACATACGTCACGGATTTTACTAAAAAAATGTTGAATGTTTAATATTAAATAGAAAAAATTAATTACAATACCGTACTCGGCTCTCTAATATTACGTTTTTTTTTGTAATAAAAATTATTTTAATAACACATATCTATCGAGTCATTCCGACCAAAAAATACCTACGGAAAGATCTTTGAATTGCGAACAAAACGAGCTCAGTATTGCAAAAAATATCAAATTATTAAACATGAGACCGAAAAAATAAACCCGCGCAAAATTAAAAAATAAAAAATAAAAATAAAAATTAATTGCCAGCAACAATACGCAAAAAATTAACGCTCCGCAGCAACGCGCGGGTAATTTTACTTGTTCACAATAAAAATTTCATGGTTTTGATTAGATGATGTTGAGTTAGTGTGTAGGTTGGTATTATAATGAATATTATATATATGTGGCTGCCGTTGTACTTTTATTATTGGCCCCAAAAAAAAGGAAGCACATTGCCTTGATCGTCTTAACAGTTATTTTATTGATAATAACTAGCAGGAAGCTAGCAACTACAAAGAAATAAGATGCGGATTTTTGGATGCCAATTATAATTGTCCAAAGCAAACGGAAAGCGATTTATATTATACCGGACACCAATTTATTAGAACTTACACACTACATCATCAAAAAAACGCTTCGATGAAACCTCCCCTCCCCACCGCATGTGTGTGTAGGTGTGTATCGAGCGCGCAGAGCCTCCTCCTGCCCCCTCCCCCCCCCACCCCCCCCCAGGTGTGCACCCCCCTCCACCCCAGTTCATACGTTAAAAACTCCTTCAAGCTGCATTTATATTTTGCTTTAATTTTTTTTTTTTGTCCGGTAAACGCAAACACAATCATAGCCACAATAAGAGCAAATCGTATGGATTCGAACTCTCATTATAAGGAAACATTCCCACCAGCCCAAGGTGATAGGCGAACAACTTGTTCGGTCAACACCTTTTTCTGACATGCAACACGTAAGATTGTAATTAATATGGTCTTAGTGTAGTCTCCGTGGCCCTCCCCCTTATCACAAATTTGCAGACAAATGATAGAATCATATAAATTTCCTGCGACGGGTACGAGTATATGTTAAAACATAGTTTAGGACAGCCGAATCAAGAATTTGACCTTTTCCGCTTTTTTTGTTAACTTTTAAGAAATCATTCACCTTTAATAGCCACATATTCTATCCATCCGAGTTTTTATTATATCCACCGGAATCGATTTATCGTCAAAATCAATTTTTCTACGAAGCCACGGAAAAATCTCCCGAACTTAAACGTCCTAGTTCAATCTGTCCAGGTATAGGAGCTAAAATGACATCATTCACCAAAAGCAACAATCTCATCGAATTGTTCTTGTTCCACACCCCCTCTCGGCGCTCTACGAAACGAAAAAGCCAAACTGGGTTGCGCTACTTTCATCCCAACAGTAATTGATTTACTAGATTCAAGAGCATATATACCAGGATACCGAATTTTTTTTGAGGGGGTGCGTGCCACCTTCACTCCACATATCTCCCAGAAAGATACTGTTATTTGCCCAATCCCATATTTTTTAATACGCATAAACTTAATTAAGTAATGCCTTTATCACAAAGGCATTTAGTTGTTGTGAACAATATTCTATTCCAAGCAAGATCTTAGTTCCCAGCTGTAGTGATCACTCCCTATTTTTTACCGCGTCATACCCCATGAATAGCCTTACTAACCCTTTGCCCATAAAATAAAATAGATTGCTTGATTTTGATTTGATATGGCAAAAGATAATTGGTAGGTTAAGTTAGTTTGAATTTGGAATGGATGTATAGCATCGAGTCTGCACTTTAGGATACTCTGATTTTCATTTGCTTTTTAGTTTTAGTTTAGTTTTTACAAACTCTCAATGTTTACTACTGTAACATTGTTAGGGGGTGTTAGTTTAATAAGGCCCATTTAATTCGTAGTAGTCTAGACCCATTTGACATTTAAGGTTTCTCGTGTTTAGTTTCTTTTTAATTTTGTGTAATATACATTATTTATTTCCAGTATTTCTTTTGATTTCTACAAGTATAACTAGGATTTTTAATATAAAACAAATTGATAATCGAAGGAGTAGTCCAACAAATTATATGTTAGCTTTGAGATTTTTATTATTATCGATGTGAAATTAGATTTGCACACCCAACATTTACGTAGGATGTAAACAAATAGACACGGTGATGAGTTTTGCTCATAGTTCGGTTTTCTATCATCTAAATTTGATATGTAAAACAATATAAAAATATAAAAAGAACTTTTTTGGACAAAAATATAGGAAGAACTTGCCAAATGAAGAAACATATATAGCTCATTTAGTAAACTTCATAATACTCCATCCTATAATTATTGTTTATGTTTTCTTTTTGTGTTGTCTCAAAATAATTATATATTTTTTAAAATAGATAAGAAATTTTGATTAAATTTATCATATCATCCTCACTTGAGGTTATTATTACAAACTTAAAAAAAAATTTAATTGGTTAAAAGTAAAATTGTTATTGTGCATAAAATGAGAAAGAAAATTATAATGATGATGATTTTATAAAAATGTGTGTTTTTTTCGATAAACGGAAAGAGTAATACTTTTTTGAGGCATGAAAAACTAAAATTATATAAGTAGTTATTTCAACAAAAGTTGGAATGCAACATAAAAGATAAGACAATATAGTACAACTAATACAACTAAAAAGCAAGACTAATATACGACTATTAACTTCATGGGAGAGACTAAGGTAGTGTTCGATAATGACTTAAAGAGACTTAAGTAATGTTTGATAAAGACTTAATAAGTCTTAATTGAAAATTTAGTTAATTAATTAAGTCATTAAAATTTTGTTTGTTTTGTGCTTAAAATTAACAAATGACTTTCTAAGAAAAAAATGATGGAGAGGGTCTTCTTATTAAGTCAATGAATTAAAATCCATAAATTTTCACATATTTTTCTACCAAACCACCTTTGTCACATATAATTCACATAACTTCTTTTTTGGGTTTAAAAGTAATTTTCTTTAATTAAGACACTCTATTCAAAACATAAAACAAACAGCCATGTATTCATATACAAACAAACAACATATATCTAGACATATACTTTAATTTTACAGAACTTAATAAAAAAATAAACAAACCGGCCCTTAATTCATAAATTAGTACGTTTATTAAGTCATTGATAAAGTGTTTGTTTAGTGCTTAAAATAAATTGACGACTTTGTAGAAAAAGCCATGGGGGTGGGGTTTCCAAATTAAGTATCACTTTTATTTTATTTTTACATATTTAAATTCTCACTACTTTTATTCAATTAATTTTTTATTCAGCACTTATTTCATATAAAAGGGTATAACGGTAATTTATCTAATTCAAACATTTTATTTAACACACAAAACAAACAATCATTTATTCATCTATAAACAGATAATATATATTCAAACAGTCACTTTAATTTTACAGAACTTAATAGAAAAATTGAACAAACAGTTAATAAAAACTTTATGAAAGGAGCAGATAATATTTATTGCATTTTAAGTTATTGGAGACAATATTTATACTATTATATAAAGCATTTACAATGTGGGTCCCATAAAAAATTAAGATAAGGAAGTGCAATCTTAACCATCTACTTATTTAAATAATCATTCATAGAGTGACATGTGTCACTTCTTAATTAAAAAAACACTTTTATTTTTAATTTAAAATATTTTTTTTATCTATTTATTTTTTTTATGATTTAATTTCACCGTATTTTCTAAAATTTCGTGATCTTTACATTCACATCCATTTTGATTTATTTTTAATAAATTTTTAGATTTCACATTTTTTAATGAGGGGGGGGGGGGGGGGGTTTATTTTGAATTTTTTATTTAACAACTTTACTTTAATTTTGAATACAAACTTGATTCGTAAAAGATATATACTTTTGGAGACAATGTTTGATGTGGTAAAGACTGTTGTGAGTCTATTACAAGCGTATGAATGTTGATTAATATGATGTTGCGGGAAAAGCTACGAAATCCCAAACAACTAATTCTCTAGCGGGTTGGGATTGCGAAAATGCGAGATGGGGTTGGTGTTCCGAGCAATTTTTATCGCCGCCGCTTATGACTGCGGGTATCTGTGAACTATACTCAATGTTATTTTAATGCGGATAAATATTTATACATTATACCGAATGCTAATTGTGGTCAGCTAGTTGCTGAGTGGGATTATAATTCTCTGCTGTACCTAACACATCCCACATTCCCACTTGATGCTTAATATACTACTACCCCGTGGTTTGGTTTGGTTTCGGACACGAACTAAGTTAAATGTGTTTTATAGCGAATATGTGTGAGGAGCATGAGAGCGTTGAGGTAATTTTTTATAATTTAATTTTCAAAACAAGCTGATTTAGTGAACCATTTTACTGATTCATATTATTTTTTTTAACTTTATCAGAACGCGACTCAAAACGTTTGATTTGTGCATACATGCGTTCAAGTTTTATGCACACCGGCGCATAAGGTTTATGCATATATATTTTTTTTTCGTTTGTTTTCATGAAATATCACTTTATCCAACTATATAGGTGGAGTTTCATTTTGACGTATGCATTTAATGCCTAATGTTTTTCATTTACGTATAATGCCCTATATTAGGAACATTCCCACTATGAACATACCAACAATAAAGAAACACTTGATCACTTTTATGTGTTATCCCTTTGAGTACAAAAGTTATAAAATATTGCTCGTTGTTAAACTATTATTCGACATTCACACAATTATTTGTACAAAAGTTATTCAGTTGGGTTTAAATTGTGATAGCGAACAAACTTTTCATATAGTTATACTACCTAGCACTAAGTGATGCATCCAGTCACACACACAATGGTTTACAAGCTTGTGCATCAAGTGCACAATACTTATGCATCCTGGCACACAAAATATGCATCAGGTGCGCATGCAAATTTGATATGCGTCAAGTGCACAAACTTTATGCATTTTGGCGCACTCGAGCTTATGCATCGAGACGCACAAACTTATGCATCGAGGTGTGTAAAGCTTATACTGCATCGGCACATAGGCATTTTATTTGTTTTTGGCATATGCATCAGGCGCATAGCATCATACGCACATCATAAACATCATGCGCCTAATTAATAATCGTTTGATGTGCAGGTGTCTTAAATCTAACAAATGGTTGTGGAAAGTTCATTTTGGTAAAATAAATATCTGCAATTCATTTTGGTAATCTAATACCATTAAGTGCCTATTTAATTTTTTTTTTAATTTTTAACTATCTTACAATATCTATACCACAACTAGGGTTGTAGATAAACTAAACGTTCAGTAACATTTCATGAACCGATTGATAAAAAAGTTTGTTTATCGTTTATTTATTAAATAAACAAGCTTGAACTATATTTTACGTTCAATTAGTTAAATGAACGAACATGAACAAAAGTCTCGTCTGTTTATTTATGTTCGTGAACATTCGATTAAGCGTTTGTTAATGTTTGTTTATGCTAATTTATCTGTTTATGTTCGTATATCGTATCATTTAATTATATATTATTAGAACTGACTGACTTAAACAAAACAACACTGTAAAATATAATATTATGTGTACTTTAATAAAGCTTATGTTTGTTTTTCTACATTCGTTTATGTCCATTCGTTTAACGTCTCAATGAACGAATATAAACAAACATGAACAAAAAAGTTCGCTCGTTTAAGCGTTCATGTTTGTTTATTTGTCAAGTAAAAATTAAATGAACGAACATGGGTTTGGACCTAGTCAAGTGTTACCTCTGCACTAGTTTCATCGAAGGGCACATCGCGAAGGGCGTTGGGTTTCGTGTGGCGGATTTCCATACGGGTAACTATCGCGAAGATGATTTTATGCCACTAGAAACTATTCGAAAGTTTCTAAGTGTCATTGGGAGTAGATCTCTTTCGGACTCGAAGGGGAAGCTTTCGAGCCGAATCGGAAGGTACGTCATCGACAACCATGATTTTTCGACACATTGCCTGTCTAATCCACGAGGTTTGAACCCACCGTCACACAGGCTAAAAAAAGTTATGTTCATTCAGATTTTTTAAGGCAATCGTTGTCGTATTATCTCCTGAAAAGGAGCTATTATCGCCTTTATGCGGTTTAGTGAGCAGTAGGTTTGTGTAGAGTTATGGATGTGTATGTATATCGGCCGTGAGTGACGTAGGCGATTATCGCCTTATGGGGCATGTTAAATGCCAATTCATTAAATTTTCGTTCCTGGACCACAATAGAAATGATTGATAAGTGCAAAAGTTTGTTGAAAATAGGTATTGCACTGTCATTAAAGTCCTCCCTTCATATTCTTCAAGATAGCCGCCAGCCTTAGAGGGAGAGGTACCCTCGCGTTTTGGGCTGGCGCCAAGCCAACAGCCGACCGATTTCTGGCACCATGGACATCGTGGCTGGCGTCATCGTGCCTCGCGCCGTGGCCACCAGCCAGCGCCAAAGGTATTTTTTTTATTTTTATTTTTAATTTGTATACATTGGCAACGGATATATAGCTGTTTTTTTGAATTTAATACACTTTTTTTCAAATTTTTACTCTTAAAAATTCTATAAATACCTTCTTATTTTATCAAACTTTACG
>BQNB010148410.1:0-16304 GCA_026074375.1 Tanacetum coccineum | reverse complement strand
GTAATGACATGTTTATCATCTTTAGACTAATATAATGTCGTACATTGCAAACCATTATTGAAAATAAGCTTGTTTTTTTTTGGAAATGAAATGTGTAGAATCTCGCGCAATCATAAGATACTATGCAACAAAATACGGCGACAAAAATCCAGAGCTCTATGGAACCACTTTGGAGGAGAAAGCGTTAATTGACCAATGGCTAGAAGTGGAAGCACATCATTTCAACGAAATGATATACACAATTGTTCTTCAAAAACTAGTCATTCCAAAAATGGGTGGGAAAACCGACTTTGGCCTAATTCAAAATTGCACAAAAAAGCTTGAAGAAATTTTTGATGTTTACGAAAAACAACTATCAAAGAATAGCTACCTAGCCGGAGACTGCTTCACCCTTGCGGATCTTAGCCACCTTCCGGGGATCAGGTACTTGATAAACGAATGTGAACTAGGCCACTTGATGACGACGAAGAACAATTTGAATTCGTGGTGGAATAATATTTCAAGCAGACCTGCTTGGAAGAAAGTTATGATACTCATGGGCTAAGCTAACGTGCAATTTGTACCATCACTTTGTCCATTTCTTTATATGTGGATCAAAAATAAATTATGCAATCCTGTACCAACTTATTTCTAAGATCAACTAAAGTATAATTTAAAGTATTGTGACTTTCGACTTAGTACATCAATATCACAATGTATGTCTCAAATGTCATTGTTTCATGTAGTATCTCAGTTCTCAAATGTATCATGTCTAGTGTTTCCATACCAGGAAATTTATTTAGTCTCCAAAATCTCACAAATTAAATAGGAAAAATTCCTCTTTTCTAAATATAGAAGTCCTTGTTGAGTTTGAATCTTGAAAGTCCAACTTTGACTCCCAAATTCTTGATATCATGTTGAACTTGGTTCCTAAAGTCTAAATAGGTAAAAGGCTTATAATTGGAGCTACGAATCACACAATCATTATCGGGAAAGACAAAGTAACCCACTGATATCCGCTCTCTTTCTCTATTCACCATCACTCGATGCTTCACGCTCTTGTACTTGTCGTCACTTATAGCCTGAATTCAAACAGAATAAAAAGGATTAACAAATGAAAAAGGAGAACCTCTGAGTTTAACAAAATAAGATCAAAATGCACGACAAGAATTTGTAAAATATATCAATAGAGCTATATTTGTTTGAACTTTGAACACTACAAGACACAAAAATGCAGGAAAAGAAATATCGATAGGCTAAATGAAAAATGTGTTCCTTTGAAAACATCTAATAAGAACTATTTGCGGAAAAAAGTATGATTCTGCAAACATTATGTACTTCAAACTATTAATTCATTATAATTTGTTTGCAAGAAATCTGAAATATGACACTCCAAAAATAAATGTCAAGCAATAAGAGTCTTGTCATATTTAATATCCTTTGTAGTTTTACATGTCCTAACTTAGTTTTACATTAGGCATAAATTTTGGTGCCCTTAAAAAATTGAGGCCATGAGCGATTGTCCACCCTTAAAGGACGCCTTGTAAATGGCGGTGTTCAAGAACGCATAATGAGCTTAAATGTGTATATGGGTGCAAAATGATTTCACATAATCACATTGTATGATGTATGTACATTGTAAATATCGCTTCCGGGTCGTCCCACCACCTTTTAAGCGATTATAGCGGTCTTTTGTCGGCGATATATGTTTCTCGCGAACCCTAAATTATAAAGAATTAATGCAAAATAATTATATATTTAATAATTTTTAATATTCTATATTTGTAACATATTTCTTATGTATTTTGAAAATTAGTATTTGGTTTAATTCAGTTTTTTGTCTACTTATATTAAATCACATCAAGAAAATCAAATACCAAAAAAAAAAAAACAAAAAAAAACCCAAATATCCCGATTTTGAACAAAAATCGATTTATTATAAACCGATAAGTTGAAAAATGTTCAAGAACGCATAATGAGCTTAAATGTGTATATGGGTGCAAAATGATTTCACATAATCACATTGTATGATGTAGAGAATGAAACTTAAGCTAAACTACGGCGAAAATTAACCAAACCTGCATCATATCACCAAGATGAACTAAAAGAGTGTTTGGAATAGGTTTAGCATCAATCCACTCATCTATCGGTGAAAGAACTTGAAGCCCTGCAACTTCATACTGATTCAAGATTGTCACCACAGAACTATCCGTGTGTGCTTCCATCCCCCATACTTTTGTTGACTTGTCGAAAAAAGATCTTGGATATCGATACACCCTTAAAATCCCGGTTGAAGGCGACAAGTAACCTTCGTTTTCTTCACAATTTGTCAAGTTTTGTGACATTGCACCAAAGATTGATTTTGCAATCCTTTCTTGGTGAACCCCATATTCTTCCAATGATGTCCTATGGAATAAATTGAATCTTTTAAGAACAACTTTCTATAGTTTTATGTTTAAAGAGCATAAGGACATCAACATATGTTTATAAAAAATTAATGTAACTATTTCTACATATGTTAGAACATCTGTCCTATAGCTCTTTGCTTAAGCGACTAAACAACATAATAAGGGCATCAACATGTCATATCAAATTAGTGAAAGCTTTTCATTTTCATCATCCTTTGCTAGAACAACAACTGTATCTAATAAGTTTAATAGTAATTGAACTGATATGCAACTACAAAAGTGAAACCTAATCCACATAAATGAAACTAGCATGAAATGAAAAGGCTAACCTCATATCGCGAACCATTGGATATTGATCAAGGCAAAAATCTAAAGATCCTTGACTTAACGGATAATTTAAACCCTCAACCCAATTATAACTAATTGTTCCTTGATCACTTTGCTTATTATCACCATCTTTATATAAAGCAACCCCAGCAGGAGTAAGTGCAGGAGTACCCCAGAAATAAGACAAAACACTAGCAGGAATAGATTCAAAAATATTTTGTTTGGTTTCAAACCCAATATCAAAAACCTTAGCAACATGTTCATGCACTTTAGACATTAAAGTCAACGGTATCCCATGGTTGACTAATCTGAATATACCCCAATCCTTACATGCTTCTTCGAGTTTCTTAAGGTTAATATGTTGGAGGTCTATTACTGGAAGTGGGTCATGTTCGAGTTCGTGTTTTTGATCATGGGGGGTGTTTGGTTGTTGTGAAAGTTGTGGGCTGTTTGGACGGAAACATGGTGGGTATGATAGTGAAGTTGTTACGGAATGAGATGAGTTTTGCATTGGATATGGTTGAAGAAGATGCAAATTAGCAAAGGAATTTATATATGAAGTTGATGGTACGGATGAGCACGGGTTCGAAACCGGTTGGAATTCTGAATCGGCTATGATGGATCCAAAAACTGAATTTTGTGAAAGGTAGAAACCAAGAACCGAACTAAATATAGTTTTTGGTTTCGGTTTTAGTTCTGGTTCTTTAGATATATCTAGCTAGGAAACAAATTTATGAAAATAAAATAAAAAACATCACGCACTAATGAATTAGTCCATTAAACAGCGCAAAAATATTGAATTTTCAAGCGTTAATCATTTATGTTTTAAACAAATAACGTTTAAAACCTAAAGCATAAACTCAAACAATCAATTATTTTGAAGTTTCACGGTGTTCATATTTTAAAAAAAATAACGCTTCACACTTTTAAAAACAATATAAAGTAACTTCAAATTTGTCAAATGAAATAACCAAAACTGTTTATGATTTCACCGTTTGTTTCCATTTATCTCTTTCGATTAGTTTCTCTAGTTGTTCTTTCATATTATTTGCAATCTATTCGTCTTTAATAAGAGTTTGAACGTCATCCCAATTAACTTGCGCTCTCGATGTTCTCATCCAATCTTAGGTGCAAATCAAAGCTTCCAAAATCGGCATCGAGTATGGGAAGTAAACAAAATTACATGTTTTTAGAATTATTCGGTTTTCGAACCAAGAATCGGTGGCCCTAAACCGAACTGACCCAACAACCGGAAAATTTCAAACTCAAGAACCGGAACTGGGACCGTTAAGTTTGGATCCGATTCGATTCTTTTTATTCTGGTATGATTTTCGTTTTCGATCAGGTTCTCTGTTTCTTTTGCTCATTCCTTGTTGATGGCATTTATAGCTTCATACTGTTAGCATATAGCTCATAAGAGACCCATAACTCATTTAGCTATTAGGGTTTTACCTTACTTTTGCCTTATATATACTCTTTGTACTCTTTTAGTTTATTATCAATTCAAGTAATATAAGTTAGCCAATTTTGATTTGTTAGTTTCTACATAGTATCAAGAGCTAGGTTTGTTTAACCGCGTAGCGGTAGCCGCGAAGTAGAAAAGAAAAGGAAAAGAAAAAAATCGTTGTTGGTTTGTTTCGATTGAAGTCTGGTTATTCTGTTTTTGAAGATCTAGTGGGCCGGTGAGGTTCTTAATTGCACTTGGTACATATGATGAGTCGATAACAAAAGGAACTGTAAGCTGCTAACTTGGTACATATGATGGTGGTGTTTGTTTTTTAAAAAGAGTCTCTTAACAACCTCTTAATCTGACTCATTCAGACGCGCTCACACATTTGGCTCATTAAGTGCGTTTGTTTTTTTTCTTTCGTTCAGACGCGGTCAGAGGCTGAAATCGTAACCAATATATGTCGAATGAGGGGTCTTGATGTTCTCTATGCCTCTTTACTCTTTACGTTTTTTTTGATTTTTTCTTTAGTTTATTTTCTTTTGTTTTTTCTCTCTTTGTTTTGTGAGATATTTTTTTACTCTTCACTTTTTTTTGTTTTTTCGTTAGTTTATTTTTTTGTTTTTTCTCTTTTTGTTTTGTGAGATATTTTTTACTCTTTTTTTAATATTGATACTACATTAAAAAGAATTAATCTCTTTTTTTGTTAAATAACTAATGTTCAAAATACTAATGATGATGATGTTTTCAAAACAATAAGTAATATGTAACTTGTTTGTGAAATTAAATTGTGGCCGTGTGTTTACAGAGCGCTTAATTCTTTTTTCACTAAAAAAAGATTTTAAATTCACTTGACAAGGCTTAAGTATATTAAGAAATATTCTATTTTCGCATATCTTATGATTGTAAGTTATGATAGCAATATTTGCAAAATGAAGAAGATGTTAACCATTTACCCGATCTCATTATTTTTCTTTGGGTTAATGGCATATAATAGCAACGTACTTTCCCATTTGAGCCATTATCAGATATGAACTCCAAAAAGTATCACAATACCCATCGAACTTTATATGAACTGATCTGATATCAGCAACTTGACCATTTTTTCTTACAAAATTCACGCCATGTGACACATGTACATGTCATGTCACTTCTTTTAGAGCGTTAGGTTCCATGTCAGCCCCTAATACACACCGTTAGGTTGTATGCGTTAGTGTTAGGGTTATATGTGTTTTTATTGGGGAAGACAACCTAACGGTGTGTATTAGGGGCTGACATGGAACCTAACGCTCTAAAAGAAGGGATATGACATGTACATGTGTCTCATGACGTGAATTTTGTAAGAAAAATTGGTCAAGTTGCTGATATTGGATCAGTTCATATAAAGTTCGATGGGTATTGTGATACTTTTTGGAGTTCATATCTGATAATGGCTCAAATGGGAAAGTACGTTGCTATTATATGCCATTAACCCTCCTACAATTTATAACTACTTTGTGAGAATATATTGCGACACAAAATTGAATTTTGTTATTAAAAGACATGTTATTCTCATAGTTGCACAACTATGGTTATTTTATGACTAAAAATGTTCTCTATAATTTTTTAAAACATGTTTATAGTTCGTAAGAATACAACTGATTAAAAGAATAAATTGATTTGTGCTTATCTTACAGACTTTAAAAAGTAAAAAATAACAATATCATTTCATTTCAGAGTCAGACATTTGCCATTCAAGATTCAGATTCCAAATTCAGATGGCAAATCAGTATTCAGATTCAGAAGCCTCTTAAGAAACAAACAACACGTTAATTCGTTTGAGTTTTCTTGCTTGCTTTGTCCAAAAGAAAAAAAAAGGGTAAGAGCACTCCGGTGGTAGTAAACGCCGGCAACGCGTTGGCCGCAGTGTCCGCTTTAACTACACCCCACCACGGCGTTGCCCAACGGCGTTGGGCTCGGCGTTGGCCGGCCAAGCGCGCGTGGGTGGTGTGTAAAAAATTTAAAAATCATTTTACCCCCCTAACGGCTAGAATTTAAATTTTAAATATTTCCCCCCAATTTTGAAATGTTTCATTTTAAAAAGCCCCCTAACCGGCTATTATTTATAAAAAAAAGTTAAATTTTTTTTTCATTGTACAAAACCCCCTAAAAACGGCTGATTTTTTAAAAAAAATTCATGTTTACCCCCCCCAACGTCAACTCTCTATACATACATCACATTACCAAATGACAAAATCACATACAAATCCAACCACTCTTCAAATACATACATACATCTTTATTTTAATATAGCAATAAAAAAAATGTCTGCATTGCCCTTCCCAACAACATTTCATGAATCGCCTCAACCCCGTCGATGACGCCGGAATCAGTTTTCAAACAATACCTACAAAGAACAACAACAACTTTTTTTTTTATTTTTTCCGATGGCAAACAATCACAAAATCCTAAAGACCGTGAATTAGATAATTCGACTACAGCAAAAGCCCATCCATTCATTCCACTCAAACTTCCCAAACCGCACTTCAAACCTCAACAGCTGTCGAATTCCGCGCAAAAAAAGGACGGTCACGTAGCACAAGAAAACTCAAAAGGCCCGAAGGGGAAAAAAAATGTTGAATGTACCCCGAGCCCCAAGAGCAGCCGTAAGCAGCGGGCCGTTTGCTACCAAGTCGGAGAAGAAATTTGCATGCAACATTTACATGCCGTTTCCTTCCTTCCGAAAGATCATAAATGTCGGAAGGTCACAAAAGCAGACAAACGTTTTGGTTATCTGGGTTTTAATTGAGTTCACTGCCGAAAAAATTTTCAAAACCGTAAAAGACGAAAGGATATTTGACTATTAAATGGTCATACGTTGAATACCAATTGCCAAACAGTTCAACGCCGCGATAACGCCAAACGTTAGGGAAAAGAGGCGAAAACGATGTGGATTTATTTGAAACGGTGCCTCAAAGTATTTACCGGTACGAAATCAAAAGGGTCGCGTTTCTCAAGAAGAGCTTGGGGACCGTTTTGAGATTCCACCCGCAAGTGGGACGCACACGGAACAAGTTGACTTAACCGAGACTCCCCCTCCGGGGCAAGTCCCCAGGTAGATCTATGTCGGGTCACGCATGCAACACCACTCTGCCCAGGCAAACAGACGGCCAGCCAAGAAAAGCAAAATCCGACGCAAAACGCGGAGCACCGTTGAAGATAGCGCGTCCGGCCCAATTCGGGAGCCTAATGGAGCATGAGCTTCCTCAGAAACGGAAGCCGCCGAAAGGCTTTTCGAAGGCTCAAAACCAAAAAGACCTGGAACACTAAAGCGGTTGGAGGAGGTGATGTTTCTTCCTAGCTACGTTCACCAAGGTGTACGAAGACGACGCCTATTGGATCAAGAAGCAAAAAAAATTATCGAAAAAAAAACAGGTCAAAATAAAAATGATTTGGTGACGAAGGTACACGAAGAACGAAGACGAGTAAGTTCTTTTTTTAATTTCGTAATGTTTTTTTTTTTTCGTAAGGATTTTTTTTTCGTAATGTTTTTTTTTTAATTTCGTAATGTTTTTTTTTTATTTCTAATTTTTTTTTAATTTCGTAAATGTGTATTTATTAATGTAACTTGTATTTTAAATTATGAATGAAATAGTTTATTGTTAAAATAATGAAATAAGTGTTATAGGGTTTTTATGAAAATAAAGATGAGTGTGCGTTAGTTGGTGGTATGATTCGAGGAGTGGTTTGGTGTTGTGTTATGCCTAGTGGCGCTGGTGTCACCTAAAATGGTGTTTTTCCAGTTATGATACCTGGCTCTCTAAGCTGTCATTGGTTAATGAGGTTATAATCATATTATGTTAGAGAAGAAGAAAATGATTCGTCTCAGGTGTCAAAAAAATGGTCATTTGTTTGTTGTTGTATTGTTGTAAAATTTGATGATTTGACACAATTTGTTTAGTTGATTTCTTAGGTTGTATTGGTCATTTAAGATGGATACGATGTAAAATGATTTAAATAAAGTTTGATACGTCATTAGTGAGCAGTTTTGGAAATTTCTTTAGTCATGTAGGAAATTTGAGATAGTTTTAGAAGTTTCTTCTTGCTTTTAAAGCCCTCAGCTAAGTCAACCCCATCTAAAGTAAAAGTTTACCATCATTCCTTGCAAATGGATATTAGATTCCGTGCCGACTACATCACATTATTATCTTTTGTCTCATTTAGTGTCGATTGAATCTTAATTCTTCAAAAGTCATTTGTGCTTTGCTAATGATTGATTTTATGCATTAGTAAGGTATTGGTTCAGTTTGAGTATACCTTATTTACTTTATCTGATGTTGACAGCATACCAAGCCTTTACAGAACCTGCTTCTGTTATAACAATTAGTTGATTCTTGATGGGATGTCAACTTTTCTGATTTTTTCGATTATTGTATATATGACCGAAAAACTACAGGATGTTGTTTGGAAAAAGTCTGAACGCAAGAGGATCGTTATGTGGTGCGATCACTTTTAAAGACATTCACGATAACCGCATCATCTAGTTGAAGTTGTCTTCTATTTGGTTGAAGCGTGCTTTCTTTCTCTTCACATGTTATTAGGCACTCTCGTTTGTCCCTCTCAGGGTCTTGTTTTTTCCGTTATTTGGCATCCACACAGAGTAGAAAAGGCCTAGACACTCCAGGAATTTTCTGATTGTTGTGGTTGTAAACTTCAAAGTTCTCAACACAAAGAGCCGTACAGTAATAGTATTTCCTCTGTTTACTGCACCATTTGATTCTACGTCATTAGAATGTATAGGACCTTCTCCATATCCACCAAAGGAGTTTCCAGATATTAGTTGCTTTTCACAATGACTTCACTTTCGCTTATTTTGAGTTTTTATATATGCTGATAAGCGTACGTTTTGATTTTCTTAACAGTATTAAAAAAGAATTTTGAGAGCTCTTGTAAAACCCAAGCATTCAAGGTCAATAAATATTTTTCTCCGTTGGATTTTGGAGGTGAAATACACTTCTAATCATTTCGTAGTTTACGTAAATCCGAGATGGGACGATTATCAACCGTCTTGTATTAACGGAACACTCCTCAACAAAAAGATGTTGCGGAAAAGGAACCACGCCATCCTGTTCAGACTTGCTAGATCCTTGTTGTTTGTCTGCTCATGTTCCAAATGTATTTTGGGGAGAAGCGTTCTTACATCCACATATGAGTTAATTATAATTTCTAACTGCACATAATTTTATGGTTTATCTCATTTGTGAGAAGTTGAATGTGCTATTCGCCTATTATTCCTCGTTGCGGTCGTCTGGTTGTACATGTTTTTTGGTCCTAAAACCACATGTGTGAGCCGTATAAACGAAATAATCTGCGAACATCCACTTTATGTGCTTTCCTGGTTATGGGCGTTAGCCAAAAGGATATCTTGCTTATGATCTGTCGGGTTTAAAAAGGGAGTATACCCTCGAGAATTTGATCATAATCTGAACTAAATAATTGTCCCTTTGGGAAGCAAGCTACACCTTATTGTGTCACCCTAACAAAGCACCTTAATCCAGTCCCTAAACAACCATCAGATACCACCACCAGCAACTGAAACAACCACCAGTTAAATTTTCGAGCTACACCAACCTTTAGTCAACTTCCTGCCTGTACACTACCCTGTAACATTTCTCACGTTTTCATGTCTTTGAAGCGGACTATATTAATGATCACGAGTTAGTTTATCCCGATACCGCGTTGGTTTTTATGTTTACGATTTTAAGCTAAACGCGTAGACGAGAAAATAATCAATGAATGTAAAAACGGTCACCAAATAAATTAAGGTTTACATCCATCCAAGTAAGAATATTTATGTTGTGAATAATTATTACTTTGCGTAGTTTATTGTTATTGGTCACTAAAGTTACGGTTTCCGATAAAATACAGTTGGACGCACACTCGGAAATACCTAGACTTACTAGACCAAACCAATACCCACCTTGAAAACTCTATAACAGGGAACTTCAATCAAATTTTGTGTTTAATGTCCACTTGGGTTGCCGAAGTATGGGCAAGTAACACACGAAGAAATGCGTCCTTGGTGATTTATTTCTAGCAGAAAGCCACATAATGGATTCGTATGGGTACAGGTACACACTCTAAGCAATTAAAGATGTACTTAATTTCCTAGTAACTAATACCTAGTGGTTAATGACCATGTTTGTTAGAGTCCTTTCTTTCCTTCATATCCCGTCAACGAATCTATTCGACATACATATTACACATAATCTTTCAAGATTTTGCTAGCTAAGTGATGCATTACCCAAAGAACCCCCCCCCTCTCATTAAACTTGTACTTATGGTGTTTAGCTAAAACCAGTGATGATGAAACTAGAAGCCCCTAAAACCCCGCCCCAACGCTAGCAACGGTTTGTGGTTTTTGTTTTATGTGACTAGGAAAGTTAACAATGCTTATTGCCTAATAAATACACATTCACAACTCACATAATACACTTTCACCAACCCTTAAACTCTCTCAAAGCTAACACAATCTCTTTACCCTCTAATCACTCGTCATTCATTGAAGCCGAACCAAACTCGACCCACATTTCTCCAAGAAACACGAAGGAGCCCTTGAGATTAAACATAAGGGTGTTAAGAGTTGTATACGAGCTAAAGATTTGGGTATACCAAGCTTTGAAGCTTAAGTAATACACGCTTGGGTGTATACGAGTCGGGTTGTCATCTAAACGCGCCATCAAAACTTTAGGACCCTCTTTGTAAGTCGTTCTAGGGCCTCTATGTTACTCCTATGTTCATATGTAAATTAATTGAATTGTAGTACGTTTATACGTCGAGCTTAAAACTCAAGGTTGCGTAGAACATGCATGGCTCGACCCATGCATGGTTCACGAGCACCTTATTATCATGAACCAACCGGGTGTAGTGCCATACACCAAAGATGCACGTAAACTATTGTGGTAAACACGACGAGATGGTGTGGGAACATGTATACAACATTATTAAACGTTTGCATGCTAGGGATCGCGCTTAGAAAATGTTAAACACATTCGCTTTGGTGCTAGACGATTAAACGGAACCATAACTCACTAATAAACCATTCGGACCCTTAGTGGGCTACGCAACCCATCTTCGTGAGCCCACAAGGCTCATAAGCCACGATAAGCCTAAACAGCTTATTCGTGTGCTTATACGCGGCTTATTGAGCTTAAAATGAAACTAAGAACCTTAATGGACTCTTGGCATGCTTCTTTAAGCCAAACGAACCTAAGTGGGCCTTCTAGCCCATTACCGAGTCCACATAATAAGCCATACGCCACGAATAAGCTCCCACAGCTTATTCGAGAGCTTAAGCAACCGATAAGCCTCCTAAAAATCATAGAAAGGTCATTGGACCCAAAGGGATTAAGGCCCAACCCCTAGAACCCTTACCGGGTTTCTATCGGGCCCAATAGGCCCAACAGTTTGCTTATTAGCTTATCGGATAAGCTAAATAAGCAAACCGACCTCCAAAGTGCTTATTAGACCTAAATGAGCTTAACGGACCCTAATGGACCCAACAAGACCCTTTAAAAACTTTACCGGGCCTTAACGGGCCCAAGACCGGCCCATTAGAGATGCTTATTAGCTTATTGGCTTATTTGGAATAAGCTGAAAAGAAAACAGTTTGTTCGGCTTAATACAAGTTGGAAAAGCAGCTTCAAATAAGCTCGTCAAGCTTAATTATTAAGCTTAACAGTCCTCATATGAGTTAATGAAGGCTTTTGGAACTTATTAAAACAAAAATGAATCGTAAAAAACCTAAACGTGACATCTAACGTGCCCAACAAGGCCCGTTAAGCCAAAATAAGCTCGATAAGCTTATTTAAGCCAAAACAACTCTTATGACCAACTTAAAGGATAAAAATCAATTTACACTATTTTCAAATCATACTCGAGGTCAAAACAAAAGAAAACCGAAAGGTGAAGGGACTAACTTTTAGGTGCCACATTCTCGAAACTTGAAATAAAAAATGTTAAAAGCGAATATTGAAACACATCATAAACAATAAGGACGAAATTCGTAAAATCTAAACGGTGCGAGGACTCACGATGACCTTTAAGTTTAAATTTCTGAAAACTAGAGGGACTGTCTATTGTAATTAACGAAAAGGTATAAGATTAAAACCCAATACCTTTCGAAAACTATAAAAAACCATAACGACCCTAACATTGATAAAACATCGAAATTTAAATTGACTAGTTATACTTTTCTCGCAACTAGAAATTTTAAAGCGTAAATGTTATATACTTTATAAACCTAAGTGACTAAAAGGTAACAACGTAAAAGCCATACGGGTACACACACAAAACGGGAATAAATAAAAACACTACTAACACGTCGGTCAAACATTAAGGACATTCGACATCGAACGGCTTTAACATAACCACGTTAATAAAATAAGGAATATTGATTAATGAATGATTTTTTTAACGTTAACTCGAGAACCATCGAAATGATTAAAAACAAATGATCTATGTGCAACACCACACAAGTGATCACGGATATATATATAAACTTAAAACTGGGATTTATGGTTCTTATAACAAATGAGCTCGTTAGCTTAACTGTGTTAAACTAGACTATGAACCGGTAGACTTACTTAGACTACATAAACGGTGTGTAACCCTGTCTTCTTGAGTATTACTAATATTCAAGAACTAACCGACTAAGGTGATTCATAACCCCATGCTTTACAATTATTTTAAATGATTTTACATACTTGGGGGTCGACACACATCGTTGTTTTACCAAACTGGCGACGCAAGTGGTACATATTAATTGCCATGACATAGCGTGTTTTGGCCTAAGTTACCGTAACCCCGATTATGTCCACATGATCATGAAACTGTTTAATTGCATAATGTGAATGGAATTACATTGTGCGGAAGCGCGAATGTTATGATAGATCTATTAGGGATTGACAAATCCCCGTTCGGGGGGTGACTAGCTATCAACTGGGAACGAAGCGCATACCATGTGACGAAATCTGGGATGTTCGGGGTTTACACAACATTCAATTCACGACACCTGTTTGGCAAACTTAAATTGCATTCATACATGTCGAGTTTCGTGTCATTGAGCTAGGAAACGTAATTACTTTTTATGATGTTTGCATTTGTTGCTTTAATCATGCACTGGGAAAGTCTTGCGGTCCCTACAATCTATCGACTTACATAAACCTATGAATTCACCACGTTAGTGTTGGACTACAGTTTTAAGCATGTTTTTCAGGTCAAACTAAAGCACGAGGTGACGATGATACATTTGGGAGGCAATATTGAACAAGTCTACACACATAAGATTTGGGGCTGATTACATTTTGGGGAACAATTTTATAAACCGAATCTTTATTATTACGGTGATACAATTGAAAGCCACGAGCTTATGTAACTAAACAAAACATTAGTTACATCCATTGAATCCTTGTTAATAGATAAAGCATTCATCTAAAAACTACATCGTCTCCTTGTTTCCCAATGATACCTGCTAAGTCATTGATGCAACCTTCTATAGAATATCTCATAGCTTGACCAATGCGAATTACATCCTCCATGACGCCCAAAACTGATCCACCTTTATTGTCACATGGATTAGGCGTCGATTCATTCTTATCCTCCTCAAAAACATCTTGGGACGAGTTCATGACCTGAGCATTTAAAGACACCGATTTATCCAACTCCTTATTACGGCGACTCTCATCATTATCTGATTGAGAAACGTTGTGATTCTTTAAAATCTCCGGTGTGAATCCAGGCGGATGAGGTATTGAGGAGCTTGAGTTACTATTCACACCCTTATTTTCCCTGTTCAATAACTCGTATATTCCAAACGGATCTTCAGATTGGTTTATAGGTCGTGGTTCTTTAGAATTTCTGCTCGTAGAGGAATTAACCACAAACTTAGTTTCAGGGACCTCATTAACTTCACTTTCGTACTCATCAGCATGTTCCTCTTCGTAGTCATTATTTTCTACAGGCTCAATCACAGATTCTTCATCCGAATTGCATTCGTTCTCATTTTAGTACGAGAAAACGGGGTTCCATGTAAACAACTTCTTTGCACGTATCATGAAAACTTTACCTTTCACTACTATCTTAAAGGACTCCAATATGGTTGTAGGTTGCTTTGTTTTGACACAAACGCGTTTGCGACCAAACGATGTTACAGAATTATCTTCCAACTCCATTATTTCACCCCACTTCTTACCAATTTTAATAAAAGTCGCCCGCGACCAAGCGTTAAGTGGAACACCCTCAATGTCCACCCAAACAATTCGATCTTCGGAAACAAAGTCATCAGCAGCTTCTTTAATGACCGTGAACCAAGACTTAACCCCTGTGTGGTTCATCGCATTCTCCTTTGTTGCAACTTTATCAAATTCAATCATTACCCACATTCCCCCTAGATATGTAATTTTAACATCAGGAAAACCTTCTTCACGGAAAATGGAATAGAGATTGGAGATAGAAGTGATATCTTTCACTTTACCCATTATGTGTTTAGTTAAATCCCTCTCTACCATACACGATTCATCAAGGACTAAAGCGGGTGACGATGACAGTTTCACATTATTAACAGCATTCACATAGGAACCAACATGAGAGCCAGACGTCTTACCAGTATCACTGAATTGAGAGGAGCTGCCATGATGAACTGGTGGAATATGCTTTCGAGTATGAGGGGCTTTAGTCCCGTTGATAACGCTCTTACCAGTAACACCAACAGAATTCACAGGAGGTCTACTAAATTTGGTAGCATTGGCATGGAGACGAAACTTACCCATCCAAAGGGTGCAAAGATTGCTTACCAATCTCTCCACACTAAACACGTTTATGAATTTCATAAAACCAAATCTCTTCCCTGATTTCGATCTCTTGTTGGGAATGTAGGAATCAACAACATGTCCATATGTTCTACATAATTGAAATAAATCTTTTGCAGAACACGATTCGGGAAAATTCGTAACAAAGATAGAAGTCGATATCTTGTCTAATTCATCCTCCTTCGTTCTATATCCTGATCTCTTTCTCGTAATCTCGTGCCAATCGTCAACACCCATGATAACCCGATAACACTTTGGATTGAAGGGAGGTCACGTACCACACCAAAAAATGAAAAACGCGAAGAAAAACAGATCTAATGAAAATCGTACAAAAAGATGTCCTACCTATGATGTCCCACTTTTGTTGTCCCGCCTATGATGTCCCACCACGACGGATGTACCACCTATGACGTCCCAACTATAGTGTCCCACCTTTGGTATTCCATCAATTGCGGAAATTAATTAAGGGTTTACGGTTAGGTTTTGAATAGAATTGATTATTGGTTAAATTGAGAGATTGAAAGATTAACTTAATCGGAGAACGGTGTTGAAGGCGTTTGAAAGATTAAGTTTAATCAGAGAACGGTGTTGAAGGCGTTTGAACCCGCCGCCGCCACCAGAAGGCGTTTAAACATCTTGTGTTTAAAGATTTTTTAACGAAAGAACTCGAATAATATTCAACGAAAAGACTTTTTTTTATAGTCTATTGCAACTTGTAATAATATGTTAATTGTTTTTGCAAATCTTTGCTATAATTTTATAAATATATAACTAAAAAATTAAAGTTAATGAGTAAAGACTCAATATTTTTCATCGGTTCAATTGAACGTAAGATAATTTTTGAGATTATACAACACTACATATTAAATATATGAAAAAATATATATATGTATAGAACCGGTTTGACTTGGCGGTTCAACCGGTGAATCGGTCACTAAACCGGGTCAACTAAAAAACCGGATTTTAAAACATTGGTTTATAGTACCCCAAACATTGTCCTTGATTTCCATGAGGAAGTAGTGAGCCGAGTTATGCAAAGGCTAGGCATTTAGGTCACTGTTCATACGCGGGGAACAACATCTTTAAGAATCTGGCATGGCGACTCATGCTTGGCTCTTGCCATGGACCGCTGATTAATAGGAGTTTACTGAATAATATAGGGTGTCTTGGACTTTCCCAAGGTCTTGCAGTTGTTTATTAATACTCCCAGCGTCCTTAAATAAGTGTCCACTTTTGACTTTCGAAGTCATTTTTTAGCAACTTTGACCTTAACTATTTCTTGTTGTGTTATATAAT
>BQNB010148409.1:0-13182 GCA_026074375.1 Tanacetum coccineum | reverse complement strand
CACACTCTCAAATCATTTCTCTCATTCAAACTCCAATCTTTCGACTGTATCGATTCTCCAGCACAGCCTCGTTGGGGATAAACGACCCGGGAACATTCTATACTACTTCTCGGTTTTATTGATTATTGTAGTTTTTTAGATTATATATATTTTATTATATATATTATATATATAGTTTGAAAAAATTACCAATCACAAACCCTATAAGATATGCACTAACGGTTAATCCTACAATCTATACTTCGTATATTGAACAATTCTGGGCTACTGTCAAGGTCAAAACTGTCAATGGGGAAGTACAGTTACAAGCCCTAGTGGATGGGAAGAAGATAATCATAACTGAATCAACCGTGAGAAGAGATCTTCAAATGGAAGATGCTAAAGGTGTTGATTGTCTACCCCCAATGCTACCATCTTTGACAAACTTACCCACTAAAATTGGGGTATGAGAAAATTGCAACAGAAGACTACTTTCTTCCTATAAGGCATTCTTTTCCCACAATGGAAAATTTTGTATTCATACTAATTTTACAATGCCTAAGTTCACCAAGACCTACGCAGGGAATGAATTTTAAAGAGAAAGTACACTATGGCATTAAAGTAATCATAATTTCTTTTTAGCTACAAACCAGAAGTTAAACCACAGGGTCCTCTTCAAGTACATTTTTTGAAAATATTGTTAAGAACCTGGAGAATGTATCTGGTAAATTTTTTGATGTATCTCAAGGTTTGTAACAAGTGTTTGTAAATCAATCAACAACTTTTGATGGGTTGCCAACTCACAAGAGAACTTACATTGCACCCTCTCACACTAAGAAGATATTTGGGAATATGAGAAGGGTAGGAAAAGGTTTTTCTAGAAGGGAAACACCATTATTTCAAACAATGATGGTACAAGATCAAAAAGAAATATGTGAAGTTCAAGAAAATCCAACTGATCCCCATCAACACACCCACTTTATTCAACAGTCAAACATCGCAAACTTCAAAAAAGAAACAAAAACCTAAGAAGCATAAGAGAAAGGATACTAAGATACCTTAGTCTCAAAAACAAGCATATATATGGCATTTTATGTGCGTTTTTGGTCGTTTAAGTCCGGTTTTAATGGAAAATGGTATGTGTAATTAAGCTCATACCAGCTTACACTACTGCTTCTAGCTTAGAAGTAGAGCTGGACAGTGGTAACATCAATAAGACCCAAGTTCCCCAAGAACTAGTTCAGGTGGTGGTCCTAGGTGCCAATAAACCATGGGGGATACAATTGCTCAGACTAGGTCTGAGAATGTATCTAAACTTTCTAATGATCCACTGCTCGCAAGAGGTAACACACTTCAAAGTGGTGAGGATAGTCTGAAACTTCATGAATTGATGGCATTATGTACAACTTTACAATCAAGAGTTCTTAATTTAGAGACTACAAAGACCACTCAAGCTAATCAGATTGCAAGTTTGAAAAGGAGAGTCAAGAAGCTAGAGAGGAGAAATAAGTCAAGAACTAATGGACTTAAAATATTATACATAGTTGGTTCATCAAGAAGGGTATAATCCTCTGAAGATGAAGGTTTGGGTAAAGAGGATGCATCCAAACAGGGGAGGATAGCTGATATTGATGCTAAAGACATTTACTTGGTTAATGTTCAGACTGATGAAGATATGTTTGGTGTTAATGACTTAGATGGTAATGAGGTGATTGTTGAAAGTGTAGATGTTGTTAATACTAGTGAGGAAACAAGAAGTGTGGTTGAAGAAGTTACTGTTGTTACAATTCCAGTTAGTGCTGCTACAACTACAACTACAACAACTGCAATAACTAATGTTGAAATGACTTTGGCTCAAGCACTGGCAGAGTTGAAAAGTGCAAAACCCAAGGCTGATAAGGTTGTGATACAAGAACCAGAGCAGGGTACAACAACACCAACACTTACAACAACAACTGATGCTACAACAATTACAACTGTTAGCACAAGACCCAAAGCAAAAGGGCTTGTTATTCATGAACAGGAGCAAGCACGTACACCAACAGTTTCTTCACAACAACCATCACAGGTCAAGGTTCAGGACAATGGTAAAGGTAAAATGGTTGAACCAGAACCTGTGAAGAAAATGTCTAAGAAAGAACTACTCGGGCTTGATGAAGAACTTGCCTTCAAGCTACAAGCTGAAGAAGAAGAAGAAGAAAGGCTTGCCAGAGAAAAAGCTCAACAAGTTGACGAAGCCAACATAGCTTAGGATGATGTTCAGGCTAAAATTAATGCTAATTATCAGTTGGCTCAAAGACTGCAAGCTCAAGAGCAAGATGAATTGACTAATTAAGAAAAGGCAAGATTGTTTGTACAATTCTTAGAGCAAAGAAGAAAATATTTTGCAGCTAAGAGATCAGAAGAAAAGAGGAACAGACCACCAACAAGAGCTCAACAAAGGAGTATCATGTGTACTTATCTAAAAAACATGGAAGGATGGAAGCCCAAAAGTTTAAAGAACAAGTCCTTTGACAATATTCAAGAATTATTTGACAAAGCAATGAAAAAGGTGAATACCTTTGTTGACTATAGAACTGAGTTGGTAGAAGAGAGTTCCAAGAAGGCAGAAGTAGAGATAGCACATGAGAGCAGTTTAAAAAGAGCAGGAGAAGAGCTGGAACAAGAAAGCTCTAAAAAGCAAAAGTTGGAAAAAGACAAAGAGTCTGAAGAGCTTAACAAAAGTTTAGAAATAATTCCATATGATGGAGATGATGTAACAATTGATGCTACACCTTTATCTACTAAATCTCCAACCATTGTTGACTACAAGATCTACAAAAAAGGAAAGAAAAGCTATTTTTAAATTATTCAGAGAAATGTAATTCTTAGAATTAATTTACACTTTTTTTTGAAAGATGCTTAAAAACTTTGATAGAGAAGACTTGGAAGTTCTTTGGAGTATAGTCAAAGTAAGATTTAAGAAGACAGATCCAGTGAATTACATGGATAATTTCTTACTTCTTAATTTGAAGACCATGTTTGAACATCATGTTGAAGATAATATATGGAAGAATCAACAAGGATTAGTTAAAGTGCTAAACTAGAAGATTTATGATTCTTGTGGAGTTCATTGTATAACAATGCAGAACATGCTATTTTATCTGTTGGTTGAGAAGATCTATCCACTTACAAATCACACACTACATCAGATGTTTAATGATGTGAAGCTTCAAGTTGATTATGAGTGTGAAATGGCATTTGAGCTTCTTAGATTGGTCAACAAAACAGCTTAAGGAAGGCTATGTACCTGAATGAAGTGTTTGGAAGCATCCTTCTGGTGATTAATGAAGCTTTCAATGAAGAAACTTGAGATTTTGAAGAAGAATATCAAGTTTAGGGGAGAATTGTTAGGATTAAAAGCCTTCTTGAAGTTACTGCTGCTAAGGTTTGTGTTACTGCTACTAAGCAAAAGTTAGTGCTTTTCATTAACTTTAATGAAAAATATGCTAAGTAGTTAGTGCTGCTAGTATAAGTTATAAAAATTTTGGTAAAGTTCACACATATACTACTACTAGTAAGATTATTAGTATTGCTAGTGTAAAGTAAATACTACTGGTGAAGGATTGAAGAAAATAATTCTAAGTATTTTACATTACCTAGCTTGTACAGCAGTAAATGTTGCCTCAGTGTATAATTACTAACTACAGGTGCGAAGTTAAATGTTGAGCTAAGTAACAAAAGTTACAACTGCATCAAAGATTAAGACTGGCTGAAAGAGTTTCTACTTATCAGAATAAAATGGATAAAGACATAAGAAAGTATAAAGATTAATTAGAGATCAAATTACTATGTATAAGATATATTTATTTAAAAGAATCAGATCATATAAGAATATTCTAAGCGTTTAAGTGAATATATTGTAAATCGACTTAGACTCCTTGGTGGAGAAAAGGATATCCTAGGGCATAGAGTTTTAATACAAGTCATCACTATCCCAATCATCTACACAAGTCCAAAAATGAGTCATTCATAGAATTGTCACAGCTTCAAGGTTTTGTAACCCTAATACTAGGAGAGTATTCGTATTATTTGTAATAATAATATTGGAAATTTTGTTGTTGAATTATATTATCTTGTGTTACTGTTTCATTAAGAACTCTTCTAATATTAAAGATTAGATTTCGCATAATCTTTAATACACTTAACAAAGTTTCTACTATAGTTGTGTTAGATTTATCTAATATAACTAAACCTTAAACAAGCTTAAGGAATTTAATCTATTGAAGTAGGATCTAACAAGAGGTATCCTACATCATGGGACAACACAAGAGCTTTAATCCTAACCCACCTCGATCCTTGGGTCTGCACATAAAACTCCAAGCCACTTTAGCTTTTCCTTTTGTGAAGACTCCTGAACTCCACATGACTCTTCTCAACAACTTTTCCAAATCATTTAAAACTGTAATTGGGAGCATATACATAGATGCCCAATAACTTTGCATTGTAGATAACACTGATGCAATTAGTTGTATCATGCCTGCATAAGAGAGGAATTTATTTATCCAGCTGTTAATTTTGTTTTCCACATTTTCAACTAGACTTCTGCAATCCTTAACACTTAATCTTTTGGAAAGAGGAGAACTCTAAGATACTTCATAGGCAGCTTTCCACACTTAAATGGTATTATTTTTAGAAGCTCTTTCTTTTTCCCTTTCATTATACTTCCAAAAAATATAGTACTTTTACTATGATTAGGAAACAAACCTGACACACTACTAAATTCATCCAAAGACTTCTTTATAAATTTTAGTAATTCAGTATCCCCATTACATAACATCAACAAATCATCTGTAGAGCATAAGTGGGTCAATTTGAGCTCCTTGCACCTATGATGATATTTAAAGTTGTTATCTTCTTTAATGTTTTTAATCGTGGTCATGTTTGGCACTTCCATTACTAATGTGAACAAATAGGGGGACATGGAGTCTCCTTGCCTTAAGCCTCTCCCCCCTTTAAAGTAACTACATATTTCACCATTAACACATATTGAGAATGAAGCAGTGCTGATACACTTCATGATCCAATTCACCATCACTTCATGAAATCCCACCTTAATAAGCACATCATTAAGAAACTTCCAATTGACAGTATCACATGCCTTTTGTATGTCTATCTTTATAGCACACCTTTGCCCTTTGTTTTCTGTCATAACCCCTTAAGAGCTCCTGAGTGAGCAAGATGTTATCATGTATGTGTCTCCCTGGGATAAATGCACTCTGATTGATGCTTATAACTTTATTTAAACCAATTTTTATCATATTAGTAATTATCTTACTAATACATTTGTACAAGACACTGCAATAGGAAATTGGCCTGAAACCAGAGATCTTGTTAGGGGTATCAATCTTAGGTACCAAGGAAATTAATGTGGCATTGACTTCACCCAGCAGCTTTTGATTACTAAAGAATTCTTTAACTGCCAAACAAACCTCTTTCCTAATAATCCCCCAAGCTTTTTTGGAAGAACAAGATGTGTAACCATCTGGCCCAGAAGCTTTTGAGGAATCAATATCAAAAATGGCTTCTTTAATCTCTACATCAGTAACCTCCACAATCATTGCCTCAACATCTTCACAAGAGAGTTTTAGATTAACAATTTGACCAAGTTGATCCAATGAAATAGTAGACTCCACTCTATTATTGTGTTTCTTGGCCTTCAACATACTATGAAAGTATGATGTATTCTTATCACCATCTCTGAGCCAATCTATCTTGGCTTTCTGATGTAGCAGTTTTAGTTCATCACTAGCTACCTCAGTATATTCTTTAAGAATTTTAACAGCAAACTTCCTCTTATCCACATTACTTGGATCTTTATCATCCTCTTTTTGAGCATCTTACAGACTAAGCTTAAGAGTTTCAGCCTTCTCAAATAAATTGCCATGCTTCTAATATGGATTTTTCAACTTTTTCAGGTTCTTAACTAGCTTGAACATGTGACATCCATGCAAACTCCAATTCCATTCTTTAGCCACAATATTAAGAATTCCTCTTTATATGCAATATAGTTAGTAAACCTGAATGATTTTACCTTTTTTGGAAGGCCTTCAAGAAAAACAAGAAGGATAGGACTACGATCTGATATAAGGTAAGGAAGGAATACTCCATGAGCACTTCCATATTTTTGGTTGAAGCAGTCATTAATCATGATTCTATCCAGTTTCTTGAGTATAAAGTTTTCAGGATTCTTTAAAGACTTTGTTCAAGTAAATTGGAATCTCGAGCAACATATATCTTCCACTTCCACACCATTGAAAACATCATTAAATTCATGCATATCACCATTAATTCCAGAACCCCTATTAGAGTGCTCTTTAGGTTTCAAGGTCACATTGAAGTCAACCATTATGATCCAAGGCTTATCATTCACAACACTCTTATTCATCAACAAATTATCCCACAATTCCCTTCTTTCAATACCATTATTGCTGGCATAGATAACACTAATATATGTCTTAATTTTTCCAAGAAATGTTTCTACTAGGCAGAAAACAACTTGTTTAGAAACATGGATAACCATTACATTCATAACTTAAGGATTCCACCGAATCACAATCCTGCAACTAGTTAGACTCATAGCCACATTAGAAATCCAATTCCATGATCCAAACACTTTATCACACACTTTAGAGATGTTTTTAGTGTTCAAATATGTTTTGAGCATTCCACCCAATCACAATCCTACAACTAGTTGGACTCATGGCCACATTAGAAATCCAATTCCATGATCCAAACACTTTATCACACACTTTAAAGATATTTTTAGTCTTTAAATGTGTTTCGAGCACTGCTATAAACTGCAACTTCTCATCCCCAATGAACTTCTTCAATTCTTTCTGCTTAAATTCATTACTCATTCCTTTAATGTTTAAGAAGCCATCTTAAACTCCATTAATAACAACTACTTCTAGAACCATTCCCCTTCCCAATTACCTCATCTGCTATAATTGACTGTATAAAAGGTTTAGTATTCTCATACACATCCTCCTCTTCACTATCATCTTCATTCCTTCTTTCCATTGCTTTCCATGCATATTTAAAGTAATTAATCATGTCAAAAGACCAATCCTTAGTGTCAAAAATAGAAGGCTGTGTTTTATTCTTAATGAATTCATCCACAATTAATCTTTTGTCAATCATAATCTCCCTACTATCTTTGTTCCTTTCATCATTATCTTCAGACAGAACAACATATTTACTGGCATTTTTATTTAACTCATTCACATTTGAACTCCCTATATTCCATATTTTCTCTGTTCTTGGTGTTTCACTGTTTGCTTCTTCATTCACCTTCTGCTTATTTTTCCTATTTTGATCCTCTTTTTACACTTTATTAGTTTGAGATTTTGGTTTAAACATGAATTTGCCTCCAAAGTTTCTATAATCATTTTTTAGACCTTTAAAACCTCCCTTTCTGTTAACATCATAACCACCAGCCATGTTATTTTTATTCCTTCTATTCCTTACTTCTGCAAAACCATCATTCCCAGCCCCACTATCCATAGTATTTTTTGCAAGGTTGCAAAAATCGTGAATCGTTAGCCGGGCGGTCGACCACCTTGTAACTTGTAATCGGTCAAGGAATCGGATTGGCATTTTTTGCAAAATTTAGGTATTTCTGGCAAATTTTGTGTATTTTCGTCGAGTCTTATATATTATTGGCAAGTTTGTTTCTAAAAAACAACTTGTAATAGATTTAAACAGTTAATATAAGTGATCAAAACAAGTTTACGGTGAGTTTTAAGTATTTCTGGAAAGATTAGAAGGTTTCCGGCAAGTTTGACTACTGTTGACCACCGTTGATCGCCGTTGACCATGGTTGACCTATTTGTTTGACCCTGTTATATTAATCGGCAAGGTTGGTGGCCTTATAGCGTCTAATCGGCGATTAATCGGCCTTGCAGACCTTGTTTTGAAACACTAATTTTTTGTGCTATTTTCTATATCATTCACCACATCAGTCCTAGGCTTTAAGACACATTTACTCAGACTATGCCCAAAGACATTACAATGATTGCATAAGACAGGCTTCCAAGCATATTCCACCTTAACCTATTTGGTTCTCTTAATTTTCAGTTGATCATCCACATAATTGATTTCAATTTTTTCAAGAGAACCTTTAGCAGCTTCAATCTCAACCAGCACTCTAGCATATCCCAGCCTTCCTATCCCCCTATTACACATATCTGAAGTCATCTGATCCATCATAATGGGTCTCCCCAACCTACTGGCCAAGATGCTAATTCCCTTTCTACTTCATGCCTTAAGAGGGACATTAAACAACTTGACCCAAACAGGGATTTTATAGACAGCAGACTTAGTAATTATTACCTTATGATCCCATTTTTGAACAATAAATGGTTTCCTATTCACCATCCATGGACTCTCATTAATGACATAATTCATACCTTCTTCATTTTTGAATTTGACAAAACATAACTCCTCTTCATCAATCACAATATCAAATAAACCATGCTTCCCCCACATCCTCCTAAGATTGTATTTCACTTCATACACAGGCACACTACAACCAACAAAATACCCACAGACAGTATTTTTCCACCTTACCTTTCCTTCATTGACTAGTTCCTCATCAAATGCAACCACCTCTTCACCTTTCTCATTAACAACAGTGGGAACTTCAAACAATTCATTATCATTATCAGTCTAATTCTTCTTAAGAGCTCTAGCAAAGGATACACCATTCAAATCAGTCTCCTTTTTACTATTTTCATCACTTTTCCCACTAACACCATTACCAACAATATGCTTTATAACAGTATTAGCAGAGGCATTAACAGATTTATTAACATGACTTACATTGCTTTTATGTCCTCCACAAATGCTATTATCCACACCATTAGCAGGCAAAGTTTGACTTTTTGTAGGACTACTTTGAGTTCCATTACCAGCAGCATGCAAATTCCCCTTTTCACCACCATCATTCTGATCTCCCCAAACATACCATCATCACTATTACCACCATCAACAACCTTTACAACCTCATCTCCATCTTCATTCCCACAAGCCTCTTTTCTAACATTGTTTTTATTAATATCTAGCTCATGAATCATGTCATTGAATCGAATAGGAACTTTTTTACACCTTCTTGAAGTACGAGTCATGATATTAAACTCAAATTCTAGCTAATGAAATTTGGCGCCAAAAAACACAAAATTCAAAAAAACTAAAATCCAGATGAAAATTCAATTAGATAGTATCATGATGGTGCGGAATTCAATTCTGATTCAAATGCACAAAACTATATAGAAAAAACAATGTGAAATGATGTATTAATGAAGCTTTTGGAGGTATTTTAATGGCGGATGTAAAAGTAAAAGTTAGTTAGAGGAGAGAGTATTATAGAAAATTTTTACTCGTTACTTATTTTATCAAATATATGTCCACAATCACTTTGGAACGCGATGAGAATCTTGATTTCTGATAATGTTCTTGGAACTTTAAGTGTGATAATATATAGATAATTTCATGGAAATGAACAACATAGCAAATGAGCTCAAAGACAACAGTTATGAAGCATTCATTGGTATTTTATACAAACGAGCAACCCAATATTAGTGCATCAAAAATTATACTATCTAACATTTATGGTAGTGTTTCCTCTCACAGTTTGAACAGTAACACCACTTTGATAGTTTTTTATTCAAGTGAACAGTAAACCCCCTCTCACTAACCTCTTATTTTATTCTTTATGAACAATAAGTTAATAATTGTTTAATTCTAATGAACAGTAAATATATTTATAAACAAATGATGAGTTATCGACAAAACACGTAGCAGGTGACTCATCACCATTTCTTCCCATCTGCTTCATCTCCTAAGTCTCATTTTTTTCTTCACACTGTGGGTTCTCACCAAACAAAAAACACATAAACTACCTAACACTATTAACAAACCACCCCTCCATCACACGTAACAAATTTAATTACCATATCTTTGCTTAATCACATAGCATAGCATCTAATCTCATTGATAAGATATAAAAAGCTGATATCAGTTATCATTATATTACATATTGTTGTTGCCTCTTCTGCAATCTGTTTATTTAGACGATTAAAAGCTATTTGAGATTATAATTCATGGTAAGGTATAATTAGATCTTCAATATTAGTTTATCTATCTTAGTGGATATTTATTTTTATTAGATTTGGTTACTCTTCATCTTTGTTGGATAAAAATTAGAATTTTCATCTTTAAGGTATTGAGTTTAAGGTGATTGTTTTTAGATTTGTGTTGTTGAATTGATGGTTTTTTATATGGTTTTTGATTGTCATAAACTGATTGAGGTCAATTAGTACTTTTTCCTTTGTTGAATTAGGTTTGGGCTTATATTTGAAATAGGGGGATCAAGCCTTAAGAACTCCTATCATCTTATTGTCTATTTTTTTATTGACTACTCGTTCCTTACAGTTTCACAAAAAAATGTTGCTATTTATTTCTTTGGTAAATAAGTGGTGATGTTTCTCAACATTGTTGTTAATCTTATAGCCTTTCAATTAGAACTTAATTTCTTGATAAATATCTGTCACCTTTGAATGTTTGGAAACACCCCCTAGAGTGCAAAAATCTACACTTGACCGTTAGAAATTGATATCAAATTTTGGAATCTGATATACCGGTGGCGTTTAATGCTTAGTGCAGACTTCCTGTTTTTAAAAACAACTTGCCTGATAGTTATACTTTTTGTTTTTAGCCTGTTTACTTGCATAAATAGGTCAACTTGAGTTGTGTTTTATCTTAAACGGGCCATGGCACTCATAGTGATGGGTCAATTTGCCTCATAGTTGTACTTTATGGGGAGCAGCCATGGCACATCGTCTGCAAGCATCAGTAATGAAAAGGTTCTTTTAAAATAAAGGTTTAGTTTTGATATTTGTGTTGACATTAACTTATTAACTTTGTAATTTTTTTATATCAGGTCACAAGAATTATGGGAGCAGATGTTGACAACCTGTATTATGTGGTTGGCGTCAATAGAAATACAGTAACTGACGACCGTGAGTATAGCCAAGCTTTTGCCGACACTGTTAATAATCCATGTACGGTTGAAATGTGGTTAACGCAAAAGGAATGAAGTACAAGTTCATAAATTGATGGTTTTATATGATACTAAGTTTTTCTTAAATCTTAATAATCTGCACTACAGTTTTTATATTTTATTTTAATTTGGTTGCGAATTTAAATAAATTTTCATTTGTGATTCCCTTAATCATGTTTATAAAAACAAGTATGGTATTCGATAGTATGTTGCCTAAATTTAATGAAGTGAACATTTGATCACTTCGCATACATGATTGTCTAGCTTAAAAGTAATTATATGCCGCTCGAGTCGTATGGTGGTCGTTTTTTCGGGAGACATTAAAGATAACCGAGTGATTTTTTTTGAGTTTTTAGATTTTGGTTACGACTTTGGAGGGGTTCTTTGTGAAAAATGTTGATAAAGCATCATAAGCTGTTAAGATAAGCAATTCCGAATCAGCTTAAAAACAAGTTGACTATTTACTTCAAAACATCTTATAAGCAAATATGTAGAATAAAATATGATCTTTGATCCTGAAGGTGCAATTTTGGATTTAATTTTAAACATAGTTTTTAGAGTTTCTTCTCATGCTTAATCACCATTTAATATTTCAAGAACCGTGAGAGGAAGAAAAAACAAGCCACACTTGGCTCATCCCTGAGCTAAGGTCTTTTACTTCTCTTCGCTAATTAATTGATTAGCGCTTAAATATTCTTTTAGGATATATGAGTTTTACCGATTGTATGTGTAAATTTTCGTCACTGTAACTAAATACAATTATTGATACTTGAAGTATTTATCTTTCTTATTTACATGAGAGAGAGAGAGAAATATTCGCAAGCCAACTGATCTCATAACCTGAATGCAAATTTTCAGTGACTTCGTAAAGTGGCTGGACTCGGAGGAAAGGGTACCCAAACATTGGAAGGAACACCAACAGTCTGAAATAATTGAAATAATCGAAGCAGGTAAATACGACGAGACGTCATCAGGTATCAAACCATGAAAATCCTAAACATGAGATTAATCATACCTATTAGTTATTTTGTTTTGATGTTTAATGCCGACTTGGAGAGCGTCGTGGATCATTTTGAGGAATTTTTCTTAGAAAATTTGGAATGCAAATCAAAACGCTCTATAATTCATCATATGAGAATGAGGACTGACAATTAGATTACGAATTATCAACTTAAACTCGCAATAAAGTGTATAGCGTTTGGATTACATTGCTTAATTTAGGAAGTGCTTGTGTATATTTTTAAGGATGATGTAGAGCTTACTGTGTTTGTATTGGCTACCATAAGAAAATCTCAGAAACCACTCTTTTGAAAAATACAAAGTGTTCGATTAACTTGATGAGCTTAGGAGTATTTGGGTGAACAGATATTAAATTTGCTTTATTCTTACATTTTTTAGCTGAGCTATTCACATTAGTCACATAACCATTTTCTCATGCTGTTATTGCTGATATAAAGAGTGTTCCCAGTTTAAGCCAGAAAACATGTTTGTAGAGTGTTTGGTAATATGCAAAATAGTAGACAAGCTTGACATATCGACATCACTTAAACTTTCCTCATAGAATGAGGCATTTAGACAGGGTTTGATGAGTCATAAAGACATGTGTTTAGAGGGGAGTATGAATAATAAAACTACTATTTTAGCTTTATATGTTACATTTTTGTATGTTACTGTCAACGGGCTGCAGTTTGGGTACTTATGTATTAGAAAATAATGTAAAAACAAACTATAACGGTTACATGTTTATCAGAGGCCTGCAACGGCAACTGATAGTCAATTAGGCCTGTTTCTTTTAGAGTTCTTTACACATTTTATTCATGTGTGTGGAAACTAAAATGGGGGGGTTGAATAGTTTACCGGTTAAGTTTACTTTTTAAAATTTTGCTTATAAAATTGTTAGATTCGAGTGTATGTTTAACCAACCAACAATATGAACTAACAATATATATATATCTACTAACAATAACTAGACTAACACTAAGTAAGAATCACAACAATGTAAAGAGATAAGGAAAGGAACAATCAAACCAAGACACCAAGATTTATAGTGGTTCGGCAACGAAGCTCCTCTTCGCCCTACTCCACTCCTCGAGTATCCGACT
>BQNB010148408.1:0-16304 GCA_026074375.1 Tanacetum coccineum | reverse complement strand
CTTGACATTTCTAGTCCCTACGTGTCCGGCTAATGTAAACTAATGTAATTCCGTATTAGCCGACATATTTTAAGGCTAACAAAGAGTCACAATGTTCTTTTGATTGAACACGTGTCTTTCTAATTGAGTCAAATTGGTCTTTGTAAATTGATTTCAAATGCTCCCGTTCTTTTCTCAAATTTTCATTTTCTGAAAGTAATTTTGCCCCACTATGCTCCAGCTCAATGTTGATTGTTTCAATCTCATCAATGTCTTTCTTTACATTTTCCAAACTATCTTTTCCACTCAAAGATTTAATCCTATCCTTCAACTTTCTTATGACCGTGTCCTTTTCTTGTTACTGAGCTTTCAATTCAATTAATTCAAATAATTGATTAAATGTAGGAGCATTTTGGTTTTCACGAAAATTATCAAACTTCTTGATTGAGTTGAGTCGTTAATTACAAAGAAATGCAATGCTTTTCGTGTGTTGAATAACTTTTCAAAAGTTTAACGTAAACATCTTTTTCAATCAAATCTTTCATTTTGAGAAGCTCAGTCTCAAGTTCCAGACACTTATTACATCCATTCACACATGACTTTTTCACATCAAAGCTATCCACAGAATTCACAGCAATATGCACAATTTCTTGAGACATGATTTGTTTCAGGAGTTGATCATTATTAATGCTTAGCTGTTTGATTTGAATTTCAAAATCGTTTTTGTCTACAGAACACTGATCAACAGCCGCTTCCATTTGGTTAAAAACAGTTTGAACTTCAGTAATTTCATCTAAAAGAGTTCTATCAAACGCATTAAATGTGTCCTTTAAAATTTTTAAAAATAGAATTATTTTAGTTACAAAACACGTTTGGTATGTTCAAAACCCCACGCACCAGCAGTAATAGCATCGGATGTGGTTCTCTTTTTCACAACATTGTCAAAATAGGCCAGTTGATACTTTATCTTTTTAAGACTTTCATTTACCAAACTTACCTTAGGAAGTTCACTAGGAACTTCAATTCTAATAGGTGCATGTGACGTAACGGGTGTTTCAGAAAAGGACGAATGTTTTAACCAGAAAGCTTGTTCTGCAGACAATTCTTTTTGAGTGACAAAACGTTTACCAAAATCTTCTTTCATCTGATTCAGCTTTGAATAATCACTTAGAGAAATCTTAATTTTCTTTTCGATTGAAATTGGATCATTTTATTTATCAAGAATCTTTGATCGACTCTCTTCTTCCAAAATCAATGTCTCTTCATCATCGGTCACAGAAATCACAGCATGTTCGTTAGCAATAACACTACCATCATATAATGTTGGTTAGATCCGCTAAGCTTTTTTAAGATGGAATGGATTTTGATAACCAAGAGCTTGTTTGTGAGTGTCATCGGTAAAAACTTGTGGTTTCATTAGCATATGCATTGCTTGCGTAGATCGATACATCTTACAAATAATATTCTCCACTTCTTTATTTTGTTTTTCCAAAACAATTTCATTGTCAATGTATTTAGACTCTTTTTCTTTAGATTCTGTTTTGAAAACAGTTAATGTTTTTGATAAAGATTCCTTTTCTTTTACATGATTAGAAAGAGTTTCTTTAAGTGTATCGATCTCCTGCTGAAAAGCCGCAAGCTCTGCATTTCTATTCTGAATTAAATCATCCATTTGAGAATCTATTAATTTTTCACGTTTATTCAAATCTACATTAAGTCTTTGTTCAAAAATGGCGACTCGTTCTTTGTATCTCTCAAGCTTAGCGGTTAATGATTCATTTACCAATTTATTTGTCTGATTTTCCTTATCTAAATAAGCCACGTGATCAGTTATTTGTTCAACCAAAGATAGCACCAATAAATCATTAGGTGCAGAAGAATTAGTATCCTGAATAACCGCATCTTGTGACACTTGCAGATATTGAGAATGCCATATGATATTACTATCACTATGTATCTCATTATCTTGAAAATCATCAATATGCGTTTGTTCAGAATACTGCATCTCTTATACATCCTGATTAATTATATCGTTTGGATAAGAATCAGAATATGGTACCACAGAGAGAACTTCAAGATTACAGCTTGAAAGATTTGCCATCAGAACCGCTTTAGCCAAGGATAAGTCATCACAATCTGAGTCATAGGCATCCAAGTCTTCAGTCTAGAAAGCTAAATTTTGAGGGATTGTGTAGGTCCAGCCCTAGATAGATCTTTACGCCTGTTGAGGTTGTAGAGCAGTTATGTAATCACAAGCAACTCTAAGAGAGGCTCTAACAAATGAAACTATTGTTTACGCGGAATATAAACAACAGAGTTAAAGAATTACTAAAAACAATGATCCTCTATGGATCTTTTCTATTAATAATAAAAGCGTTTTTCTGATCAATTCAATCACTGCCTTTCATCCAAGGCCGTATGTTTCTTAAATACCCATGAAACCCTAACTCCTTGTTTCCTTAAGACTCGCTAAAAGCTAAAGTGATAAGTGTTATCACTTCCTAGGATATCTCATGCATATCCCTATCACTAACTAACTATACTATCAACTCGTAGTAAGCATAATACTACCAGGACTAATATTGTTCTACCAGCAGGAATAACTTTTGTTCTGCCAGCACTAACTATAACATTATCCTTACCAGTATGAACTACATACCTACCAGCAGGAACTTTTACTCTACCAGTAGGAACTACATACCTACTAGTAGTAACTATCTATTATAAAATTCCTAACATCCGTCCTACTAATTTTTACTTTAAAAAGTTTAATAATAGTTAAACCTCGTAAAACACGACTTTTAAACATGGTTTTTACAAAAACACGGGGAAACGTCTTAAAATACAAAAATAACATATTTACACTCTCGGAGCAATAATATAAATTTTTCTGACTTTCTTAGATGCTAAAAACAAATAAAAACTCAACCACGGATTGAAATCACCTCATCAAAGGAAATTTCCATCAAACCTCACATAGTATAGTTGTAGTTTTGTTTCAGTCCGGTGTCACTTTTCTCAATAAGTGGTATTAGAGCTAAGGTTGGGTGTGTGTATAATTATCTATCATACGCTCTGTGGTTACCACTAATAAGTGGACCATCCACATCAAAAGATAAATAAGATTATACTCAATCAAAAGGTGTTCGCTACTATTATTAACAAATAATAATTTTGTCGAAAAGTAGATTATGATTGTAGCAATGGCGACGAAATTTGAAATCAAAAAATTCAATCGGAATAATTTCTCGTTGTGGAAATTAAAGATGAAGGTTATCCTTAGAAAGGATAAATGTTTAGCGGGCATTGGTGAAAGGCCAGCTGAGGTCACAGATGACAGTAAATGGGACGAGATGGACGAAAATGCTATGGTAAATCTTCATTTAACATTAGCAGGTGGAGTTTTGTCAAGCATAAAGGAGAAGAAAAGTGCAAACGAGATTTGGGATCATCTTGCTCGATTGTACGAGGCAAGATCGCTCCACAATAAAAATTTTCTTAAGAGGAAACTTTATGTTCTTCGCATGACGGAATCTACTTTGGTGAATGAGCACGTTAATAACCTGAATACTTTATTTTCTCAGCTCACTTCTTTGAGTTGTAAAATAGATTCACAAGAACGTGCTAAAATTCTACTTTAAAGTTTACCTGACTCATATGACCAAGTTATTATCAACTTAACCAGTAACGTTCTTTCGGACTATTTAGTCTTCGATGATGTTGCCACCGCTATTCTGGAAGAAGAAAATAGGCACAACAACAAGGAGGGCACAACAACAAGGAGGACATGCAAACCAGTTCAAGACAGGTAAAGGCTTTGGTGGTGACGAGAGGGAGGTCAATGGAATTGGCTCTAGTGGGAGTCACAATCATGGTAAATCTAAAATAGAAAAGAAGAATTTTAAATGCTTTAAATGTGGCAAGCTGGGTCACCTTAGGAAAGATTGTCGGGGTTTAAATACCTCACATCCTTAGGGAAATGTCGCTAGCACTTTAGAAGATGGTAATGCTATGTGTTGTAAAGCAGCAGTTGCAAATGAAAGCAGGAAGAGATTTGTAGATGTATGACTGTTCGATACGGGAGCTACTTTCCATATGACCGCAAGAAGATAATGGTTTCATCAATATAAACCATTCTCTGGAGGCGGATCTGTATACAGTTGCAATGACCATGAACTAAAGATCATTAGAATTGGAAGTATCATGGTGAAGATGCATGATGGTATAGTTCGTACTATTCAAGATGTGTGACACGTGGAGGGCTTAAAAAAGAATTTATTGTCTCTGGGACAATTAGATGATCTTGGTTGTAAGGTGGAAATACAAAACAAGATCATGAAATTTATAAAAGGCGCACTTGTACTTATAAGAGGTGAAAAGGTAGCTGCAAACTTATACTGGCTGAAAGGAGAGATAATAGAGGAGGCAGAAGCATCGGTTGCTTCACATAGTCCAAGTCATAGAGTTGGAATAACATGGAATCATAAGCTTGGACTGTGTCTAAACAAGGAATGAAGATTCTTGTTGAATGAAAGCTACTTCCTGGCCTCATTTTACCTTTTTGTAAACACTGTGTTATCAGCAAGCAACATCGCCTAAAGTTCAAGACATCAAATTCTAGAAGTGTCTATTTTCTAGAATTGGTTCACTCTGATGTGTGGCAAGCACCGGTTTTATCTTTAGGAAGAGTAAAGTACTTTGTATCCTTCATTGATGACTATTCCAAGAGATGTTGGGTGTACCCAATCAAGAAGAAGTCTGATGTGTTTGAAGTTTTCAAAGTTAACAAAGCGTGGGTTGAACTTGATTCTGGAAAGAAGATCAAGTGTTTGAGGACGGATAATGGAGGTGAATACATTGGTGATGAATTTGATACTTTTTGCAGGCAAGAAGAAATCAAAAGGCAGTTCACAACTGCATACACTCCTTAACAGAATGGAGTGGCAGAGCGGATGAATAGAACCTTGTTAGAAAGAGCAAGATCAATGTTGGCAACTGCAAGCTTGGGAAAATCATTCTAGGCAGAAGCAGTTAATACCGCGTGTTATGTGATAAATCGTTCACCTTCAACTACAGATGAGTTGAAGACACCGATTGAGATGTGGACGGGAAAGCCGGTAAACTATTCAGACCTTTATATATTTGGAAGTCTTGTGTACGTGATGTACAATACCCAAGAAACTATAAAGCTGGATCCAAAATCCAGAAAATGCTTGTTCTTGGGGTACGCTAACGGAGTAAAGGGGTATCGCTTGTGGGACTCCACTGCCCATAAAGTAGTCGTAAGTAGAGATGTTGTCTTTATGGAAGACAAAATTCAAGAAAATGAAGAAGGTGATAGCACTACAAGGGAAACTCCAACAATACAGATAGAAAAGGAATTTCAGTCGAATGATTCTTCTAAAGTCATACCATAACACGAGGTGAATGAGACAGATGAGTCTCAAGCTCCAGCAACCCGTACTCTTAATCGTGAAAGAAGATGTCCAAGGTAGCAAGTAGATTATGTTATGGAGAGCAACGTTACATATTGTCTTCTTATAGAGGAGGGAGAGCCGTCAACTCTTCAAGAAGTACTGAATAATCCAGATGCGTCGTTCTGGAAGGAAGCTATGCAAGACGAAATTGAAGCTCTCCATAAGAACAAAACATGGGAATTGGTGCCACTACCAGGAGGTAGAAAACCTATTGGAAATAAATAGGTGTATAAGTTCAAGAGAAACGGCGATGATCAAGTGGAGTGGTATCGTGTAAGATTGGTGGTTAAAGGATATGCTCAGAAAGAAGGAATCGACTTCAATGAAATGTTTTCTCCTATAGTTCGAATGACAACAATTCGAGTGGTTCTGGCAATATGTGCTACATATGATTTACATCTAGAGCAGCTAGATGTGAAAATTGAATTTCTTCATGGAATTCTTGAAGAAGAATATTACATGCTCTAACGAGAAGGTTTTAAACAAAAAGGAAAAGAGAACTTGGTTTGCAGGTTAAACAAATCTCTGTACGGATTAAAGCAGGCGCCACGGTGTTGGTACAAGAGAGTTGATTCTTTCATCAGGAGCCTTAAATATAACATACTACATGCAGACCCTTGTGCATATTTCAAGAGGTTTGGAAATAATGATTTTATCATTTTGCTGTTATATGTTGATGACATGTTGGTAGCAGGCCCCAACAAAGATCGCATCAATAAATTGAAGGCTCAACTGGCTAGGGAATTCGAGATGAAAGACCTTGGACCCGCAAACAAGATTCTAGGGATGCAAATTCATCAAGATAAAGTTAGTAGGAAAATTTGGCTTTTACAGAAGAGTTATGTGAAGAAAATCTTGCAAAGGTTCAATATGCAAGATTGTAAGCTGATATTAACCTCGTTTCCTACTGATGTTAAGTTATCCTCCAAGATGAGTCCTAGCAATGAAAAAGAGAGGATGGAGATGTCTCGAGTACCGTATGCATTAGCAGTGGGAAGTTTAATGTTCGCGATAATTTGTACAAGACCAGACATTACACATGCAGTGGGAGTAGTGAGTCGGTACATGGCGGAACCTGGTAGAGGGCATTGGGAAGCTGTGAAGAGGATCTTTAGATACATCAAAGGAAGCTCAGATGTTGCATTATGTTTTGGGGATTCAGATTTAATTGTCACAAGATATGTTGATTCTGATTACGCAGGTGATCTTGACGAAAGTAAATCAACCACCGGGTATGTGTTTACACTTTCTTCCAGAATAGTAAGCTGGGTTTCAAAACTGCAGTCATTTGTGGCAATGTCAACAACAGAAGCAGAATATGTTGCAGCTGCTCAAGCCAGTAAAGAAGCAGTATGGTTGAAGATGTTGTTGGAAGAACTTGGACACAAACTAGAGAAAATTATTTGATTTTGTGACAACCAGAGTGCCTTGTATCTTGCAAGGAATCCAGGTTTGTTTATTTAGTGCAATGATTGTCTTATCTCGAAGGGGCATATCATTCCTAGACTTAGGCGATACTTCTTCCATAAAGCAATAAACACACACATACTCAAATCATGTACTAGTCAAGCCCTAGAAGAGAATGAAGGAAAGAATTAAGCTATTTAGGAAGCCAAGGAACAAGAAAGAAAGGTTCTTGATTCATCTCCAAGCCATTTTGACCCATATCAACCCATTTTGACCCATTCGAGTACTAGTAAGTCCTATCACTTGTTCTATAAGCTCTTTTTGTGCTTTAGATCTTATATAAACTTTGTTTTAACCATGTGATCAAACAAAACCATGTTGGAAATACTTAAACCAAACCAAACCCTAATCGAGCCCTAAATGACCCGTTTTGGAAACCCTAAGTCCATGCGAACCCTAATAAACTAGCTTAAGCTTATTTATATCCTAATAAGCTCCTATCCATCTTTATGATTTTTTGAGAAAATCTCTTGAACCCTAAACCTACACGTTTGGTTTTCCTAAACCAAACGCATGCCTAAAAACCTTAAAAGCTCCTTTCGTGAACCCTATAAGCTGATCTAATAAGCTATTCTAATAAGCTATTCTATCATTTTTATAAATTTAAAAACAAACCCTAAAAGCTCAAGATTTCAAAACCAAACTCACCCCTTTTGAAATTTCGAGTTAATAAGCTCATTTTATAAGCTATAAGCTCGTAAAACCAACTTATTTTAGCTTATAGTAATAAGCTATAAGCTTCAAAACAATTTCAAGATTAAAAATAAAAAGTATATGGAATTTGGACTTAAAATGCAATCATTTTGTCATTTAGGGGTATATATTGTAACTTTTGAAACTATATAACTTTTGGGCCAAAAATGTAAATAACCTAAAGTTAAAACCACAAGGACCTGTTTTGCCATACTCTAAAGTTAAGGGTTAAAATCTATAAAATATAAAATAAGGGGTTTAATTTATAAAATGTATATACCAAGGGTATATATTGTCATTTTTGAATTTTAAAGGTATAAAATGTAATATTTTTATATTAATAATAAAAATATATTTAAAGCATTATAAGACTCGATTTTATTAAAAACCCGACACAATCATCGTTTCATTCATTGATCGAAACGTTATAAATTAATTATGTTATATATTTAACATAATTTATCATCCACTAGCTTTTGAAGAAACTTAAAAAGATAAAATCCTATCATTTAAACTATAACATATCATGTTACTAGGGAATTTCATGTGAGGGGATTTAATTTGAGTAGACGTTTTGACGAGTTGCTGGATTTACGATTTAAAGTGTCTTAGCTCCTCAAACGTTTACTACATGACCTCCAGATTATGATAGCCCGAACAGTGATACGATATTTTCATAAGTTAATAAACAAATTAATATTTACATCAAACTTTATGAAATAAAGTTTTGAAATATAAACAAACGAACTAAGACTTGACATATTACCCCAGGTTGCGTGACGAAGCTGTTTACTTCCACTTGAATTACTATTCTCATCAATCAACTACCTTATCAAGGTGAGTTCATAGTCCCACCTTTATATGTTTTTACAAACCCTATAGGGAGATACATGCTATAAACCATGAATACACGTATTTTCTAACTGTATACTATCCTGATATATTATTGCCTAAGTTTACCTCCACTGCCAATATCATTTAATCATGAACCATTAATCACTTGCGAGTGAACGCGAATATTGTGGATAGATCTATTGGGATTGACGAATCCCGTTTGTGTTTACCTGTACATGAGGTAATCAAGCGCACTATATTTGAGAATAATGGGTAACTTTGGCAAGTTACCTTTCTAAGAGGACATTTGTTCCTCAATAATGTCACTGAGGTGATTTCTATGTTAACGTTTTGGTGTCATGAGCTTAAGGCACTAATACTGTTTTTTTCATGATAATTGTAATTATATAATTATTACCACTTATGATGACTTGTATTCAACCATTTCATTGCAAACCTATGAATTTCACTCAACATTTGTGTTGACCCTTTTAGCATGTTTATCTCAGGTAACTAAGCAGTTTAAGGCACGGAGTGGCAAGGACTTGCAGACATCCAAACTTTTTATCATTCAACTTTTATGTTTTCAATGTATTTTGGGACCTCCTTTTGTAAAACTCTGATATGATAATGAATGATAACTAAATTTTCCAAAACGTCTCTTTTGAGTCGTTTTCTATGATTATGATTGTTGATTCATTAAGTAATACCCCCAATCTAGCTTTCACTGCTATGCCAAATATCGGGGTGTTACACTAATTCTGTCATAATTAGACGCATCTGCATAAAGCATCCTTATGTTGTTTAGAATCTATTTTAGGATCTAAGTAACGGTGCTCTTACTAAACCCTAGCTCATTGAGACTTTACCCACTTACTGCTTAACGGCTCTTTATATACTAGTAGTCTACTGTCTGAGTCTTTACCAATTAATTAAGAACGTAATCGTTGAAACCAATGTCACCTTATGGCTCAACTAAGCTCACTAATCAAAAGGCAAGGATAGATCAATATTTGTGATCCTATAATTATAGATATATAAATTGTAATATCGAGAGCTATCCCGGACTCTTAGCCTATGCCCAAACAACACCGAAGTTGCAGCGCATTACATATGTAAGACTAGACCCAGTTGAATGATAGGTCGCATACTTAAGTATGTAAACGAATATAAATTGATAAACATAAACAACAATTAACGATAAATTAAGCAATCATTTATAGATTTATAAAGAAGACTTAGGCTTTCTAGATTTTTGTATAAATAGGACTTGTTGTAAGCCATCAAGGATATCTTAATCTAGTTCTTAGTTAAATTTCAGCTTATTTTTATGCAATTTTACTCTTCCAAGTCTTGTAACTTTAATTTTCGTCTTAATGCAAATTTGGAGTTTTTAAGTTAATTCTTGAATCTTTGTATTTCCTTTGTTAAAAGCATTACTTAATGTGTTTTAAGCTCTTATGAAATCATATAAGTCATCTGTTTTAACTCAAATACTAAGAATTTAAGAAAAGTCACAAAAAATTCCACACTCAAATACACCACAGCTTATGGATGATAAGCCAGTTTTGGATGGGCTTATGGACACTACTAGCTTGTCTTTGACAAGCTAGAGCTTGTAGAATTGCTTAGCTATAAGCTTGTTTGCCCCGTTTAAGCAATGGCATTGTAAGTCTTCATTTTTCCATTTTTTAGCTTATTTACTATTCAAGTGCTTATTCTTGCTTATTTCTTGTTTGTATTTGCTTACTGTTGCTTAAATATGAAATTTAATGCTTATTTATGCCTTAGTATAGTTTAAAAATCTTTTGTGCAAATATTTCTTATTAACTGTCTTATATGGCTTTGAAAAATGCATAAGCTATTCTGGCTTATATAAGTGTTTAAATTTGTTCACCAGTCTCTAAATAAGCCATTGAACATCTGGTCTTTGAAGTCTAAGTTTTAAAAATCAAGTTATAAGCCGTAAATTTGATTTTAGATTGTTAAAGGGGTGTTTGGCACAGCATAAGTTTTTGGCTTATGGCTGTCAAAAACCCTTAAGGTTTTGACAAATCCAAATTTAAGAGCTCATTTAAGCTGTTTTTTTAGCTGTTTGAAAGCCTTAAGCTTAGTTTACAAGTTTTCCTAAGTGCTACTTAAAATTTGACTTTTAAATCCAAGTTAAACTGCTTATTTGGATAAGCCATGCTTGATGGCTTAATTTTGTACATTTTGAGTCTCAATTGAGTGTTAGAGTGTTGTAGCAAAGGTGCATTATAGGGGGATAGTATGGTTTAGAGTTTAGGTAAAAATCTGCATATTTAGTTAAGTGTTTAAAAAAAATGAAGAAACAACTTTTACTTGTGCTTATTCTGGCTTATCCAGAATATCAAACTCCATTTTGAGTATTGATAATTGTTCCTTGAGCTTAATACTCCATCTGTTTTCAGCTTAGATCACCATGAGGATCCATCTACTTGCTTATTTTTAAGCCCAAAAAGCCACCCAGAGGGCTGCTTGTTTGACAGTGTGTGCCCCATTTGACCCATTTTGCTTATCTTGCTTATTTTAGCTTAATGTTCTGTCTTTTTAGCTTATTAATGTTTTGTTTAGCTTATCAGGGAAGTTAGAACTTAGTTTAGCTTAATTTGAGCTTATTTAAGCTTATTTGCAAAGTTTAGTGTTTTTGTGGCCTTGTTTTTAGCTTTTCTCTTGTTAAGCTCAATTCAGCCCCTTTTTCCAGCTTATTTGTAGTTCAAATTAAGTTTTTCTTGCTGATAAGGCTAGCTTGTTGTAAGGGCTTTTTATGGGTATGAGCCATTTGGGCTTTGGAATCTATTTACCAGCTTAAAATTAAGCTAGAAAAGCCCATCTTAGGTTTTTTTGGCTCAGTACCTCCCCTGGTGCTGAGATTGCTTTTTTGAGCTTATTGGCTTATCCAATTTGCTCACTTTTGTTCCTACTTGATCATTAGGTGTGTTTAGGTATCTAGCTTTGCTTATTTCCCATTTGTTTTGCTTATTGCACTTAAAAAGCCAAAAAGAAAAGCCCCTTTGTGCCTCTTGGTTATTTTAGAAGTCTGTCTGTCCTAGCTTTTTCTAGTAGCTTTTTTTTAGCTTATTTTTCTTTCAAAATTGTTTTTGAATCTTGATTTGTATAGATTTTCAGTCAAGCTTTTAGACTTTATAAGTTGAAAAGCCTCAAGTGTCTTCTTGCTGTCTTAAATATAAGCCTAAAGTTGCCTAGTTGTCTGTTTTGTACAAAATTTTGCATCAGTTAGCTTATTAGCTTTTGCAAGCTTAATTTTCATTTTCTTATGCTTATTTGTTATCTGCTTTAGCTTATTGTGATTATCTTGGTCTAAATTTAAGGGTTAAAATCTTTAAAATATAAAATAAGGGGTTTAAATATAAAATGTATATACCAAGGGTATATATTATCATTTTCGAATTTTTAAAGGTATAAAATGTAATATTTTTAAATTAATAATAAAAATATATTTAAAGCATTATAAGACTCGATTTTATTAAAAACCCGACACAATCATCGTTTCATTCATCGATCGAAACGTTATAAACTAATTATGTTATATTTTAAACATAATTTATCATCCACTAGCTTTTGAAAAAACTTAAAAAGATAAAATTCTATCATTTAAACTATAACGTATCACGTTACTAGGGAATTTCATGAGAGGGGATTTCATTTGGGTAGACATTTTGACGAGTTGCTGGATTTATGATTTAAAGTGTCCTAGCTCCTCAAACGTTTACTACATTACCTCTGGATTATGATAGCCCGAACAGTGATACGATATTTTCAAAAGTTAATAAACCAAATTAATATTTAAGTCAACCTTTATGAAATAATGTTTTAAAATATAAACAAACAAACTAAGACTTGACATATTACCCCAGGTTGCGTGACGAAGCTGTTTACGTCCATTTGAATTACTATTATCATCAATCAACTACCTTATTAAGGTGAGTTCATAGTCCCACCTTTATATGTTTTTACAAACCCCGTAGGGAGATGCATGCTATAAACCATGAATACAAGTATTTTCCAACTGTATGTTATCCTGATATATTATTGTCTAAGTTTACCTCCATTGCCAATATCATTTATTCATGAACCATTAATCACTTGCGAGTGAACGCAAATGTTGTGGATAGATCTATTGGGATTGACGAATCCCATTTGTGTTTACCTATACATGAGGTAATCAAGCGCACTATATTTAAGAATAATGGGTAACTTTGGCAAGTTACCTTTCCAAGAGGACATTTGTTCCTAAATAATGTCACTAAGGTAATTTCCATGTTAACGTTTTGGTGTCATGAGCTTAGGGCAATAATACTGTTTTTTCATGATAATTGTAATTGTACAATTATTACCACTTATGATGACTTGTATTCAACCATTTCATTGCAAACCTATGAATTTCACTCAACCTTTGTGTTGACCATTTTAGCATGTTTATCTCAGGTAACTAAGCAGTTTAAGGCACAGAGTGGCAAGGACTTGCAGACATCCAAACTTGTTATCATTCAACTTTTATGTTTTCAATGTATTTTGAGACCTCTTTTTGTAAAACTCTGATATGATAATGAGTGATAACTAAATTTTCTAAAACGTCTCTTTTGAGTCATTTTCTATGATTATGACTGTTGATTCATGAAGTAATACCCCCAATCTAGCTTCCGCTGCTATGTTAAATATCGGGGTGTTACAGATTGGTATCAAGAGCCAAGGTTATAGAAAACAAGGTTAAAACCTAAACTATAACTACTTTTTCCATCCAAGAAAGTCCTCTGTGCCACTACATTTCATGAATAGTATGTAAAGATACATAACTTTTATATAAATAACTTATGTTATTTTACACTGGGTTGTTATAGAATTATGTCTACATCCACCCACCCACCCTATTATCGTCCTATCTGATTTCGATGTTGAGGATGATTTTTCCTCTACAACCACTCCTAACTATATCCTGGCTTCACCGGACTATTCCTCAGCCTCACCAGGAAACACCTCTTCTGACCATTCATAGGATTTATCTAAGGATCTTTTAGCCTCGCTAACTATCTCATCTTTCCACGATGATCCGTTTATGAAAGTTATGCAAGCATACAATGCTACTAATAATGAATCACCTATTCCACCACAAGCTCCTATTATTCCACCAACTATTTTACCTCTAGTGTTACCACCATCACCACTATTTGATCCCCGAGATTTCTTTCTTCTCGAGGAGATTTTGCCACCTCAGAAACGAGTCTGTTTCCTATTATCCTCCTCTAATGATTTCTTCGCCCCACCTCAGGTATTTGAGACTGGAGAGAGTTCTCATGTGACGCGTCTGGAGCGCCATGAGGAACAGATTGTAACTATTCTGAATCACTTAGATGAGCTCCCTCTTGAGCGCATTGAGCACATAGAAGATAAGATAGAAGGTCTTGGTAATGGTCGAGTAATCATACAACGAGATTTTGACCAACTAGAAACCAAACTTCAAGAAGCCCGTACTCAGATTTCTGGATTTCAGAGAGAGAAAATAAGGCATGATGATGATATTGTTCTTGCTCGCGTCAGGATTTCTACTCTAGATATGCTCATCAAGGATATCCAGATCTGCCATCAATCAGATATGAAGAGTTTTCTGGACATGATCCATGAGCTAAAGAACCATAAGAAAGGACCACCAGACTACTAGACTAGATCCTTGTTATTTAAAGCTTTTGTTTAGAATCCAATCACGGGATGTGTGGCATAAATAACGACACTTGTCAAATTTTGGTTATATAAAATATGTAGACAAGTTGTTTAGGACATAATAAAGTTATGATTCCATTATACCTCGTTGTTTCATGATACCAATTTATGTATGTCATGGTTGTCTATCCTATACCTTGTGTTAAGGTTATTAATGTATCATATCTTTATGTATCCAGGTTACTATGGCTCTTTTACCACCAGGTTTTCTTGAACCTTTGTATCCGAATATGATTAATGCTTAAGACACTAAGCATATGATCCCACCTACACCACCTAGAGACATTGAGCCTCCTGTTGGATCACCCATATCATTATCTCTGTCTTCATTAGTAGGATCTTCATCACCGGTTAGGTCAACTACACCATCGCCATACTATCTCTTTGATTCATAAAAGGTTCTAAACAAGGGCATTTTGGAAACTTCTTAGTTTACAAAGTGTACAATTCATAACATTGCGTGAGGACACGGCAATCCTTTAGTTTGGGGAATTTTGATATTTGCTTAATTGTATACTAATTTACCCGGGATTTTGCCAAATAAAAGCCAATAAAATGCCAAAAGAATAGAAAATGTGTGCTTTTGTGTCCAATTGTGCAGGAAAGGATTGAAAAGACAAAAAGAAGCAAAAACGATCAAAAATCAACAAGAAACGGGAAAAAGACAAAGAGTCAAGAGCAAGAGTGAGAAATCAGCCAGAGATCACAGCCGGATCAGCCCGACACAGTCAAAGAAAGAAACAATGAAGTCAAGGACCTCAAAATAAAGTCAAGGGGCTAGTTATGTCAAGTGTGCAAAGTTTCAAGGGCTTATGAGAAGTTTTAAAGATTCAAGGGCCAAAGTTGCCAAGAGTTGAAAGTTGATTTATAAAGTAGAAAGAAAGAAAGAAAGACCACAAGGACTGAATTTGCACAACTTCAAACTACTTTATAACTACAAATGGGCGGGACAAGAAGACAAGGACTCATTGTGTCAATCCTCCAAACATTCAAACAACTCACCGCCTTTCTCGCAACCCCCTAACTGCCTGTAACAACATTTCCCGCCAAAACTTCCCACAACCCAAATCCCGTTTTCCACACCCCCGCTCCTTTTTAAACAATAAAAATCGTTCATACACTCTCCCCAATCACAAGCCAACACGTGTAAACACCCTATTGGCCATGCCACCTCACTAAACTCATCAAACGGCCACAAACGACTCACAAATGATCAACGGATGAGATTTAAAGGACCATTCTAGAAATCTTTCCCTCTCTTCACCTCTCTTCTATAAATAGCAGCCCTTAGACATCATTTTGGTTGTTAATTTTTGTTTTTAAACGTTTTACTTTGTAATTTCCTGTTTTAAGCAATTAAGCTTTCACTTTAAGCAATTAAGCTTTTAAGCTCTTGTAATCGTTTCCTTTTAACTTGTACTTCTTTAATTCAGTAATACAAGTCGATTTACACATTTAATAATCTTTTGTTTTCAGTTTGAAGTCGAATTCATCAAATAAGCTTTAAATAAGCTCATAAGAGCTTATTATTTTCATAAGCTCGAATTTAGTTTAAATCTTGTCTTTAGATTTTCATTTACTCACTATTAATCAAATTGAGTCAAGTCATGATCACTTGAGTATTTGTGTTCAATTTTTGGAAGCTACAAAGAGTATTAAGCTCTAATAAGCTCAATTAGCTTACTAAGCTGGTTTAGAGGCATGGTGCCATCTAGGAACACTTAAGTCTCTACACTTGGATAGCTTAAGTGTGAAGGCTCTTCAATCTCAGGTTACTCTTTCTAAATCTATTTTTTTTAGCATTAATAGCTTAAATCATATTGCTTAATTTTCTAAACTCTAAAGCTTAAATCATATTCATGTAGCTTAATTAGCTTGTAATTGTGTTAGTTGAATTCTGTCTTAGTTTAAAATCAGGTTAGATTTTATTAAGTTTAATTCTGTCATGACTAGTAGTAGAATAAGCTCATAGAGTAACTTGCTTAATCTCCCTAATAAGCTAGGTGTTTAAGAGCTTAAATAGCTCAAATAGTTTAAATATAATAAAAGTAGATAAAAATAATAAGCTGTCTTAGTGGATAAATAGAATTTAAG
>BQNB010148407.1:0-16305 GCA_026074375.1 Tanacetum coccineum | reverse complement strand
GTCTTTTTTTTCTTTTTTTTTCTTTTTTAACCCAAACCGGCCTAACCCTTTTTATTTCTTTTTTTTATTAATTACATATTTACTAACATTACCCTAAGTTTTTATAAAAATCAAAGCTTATTTGCGCATACTTTTTCGCGTAAACGCAATTTACTAGACTTTTAAAATAAATAACTTTTCATTTTCATTAAACCTAACTTTCCAAAAATAGAAATTTACATTTCTTTCTTATTCTAACTATTAAAACCCATAAAATTCTAATATTAATAACACATAATTACATATACGTAATAATACATACACGATAAATCACGACAAACGTTTAAATCACCAAAATCATTTCCTTGTCACCAAAAGTGAACGAAAGGAATTCAACCAAATTCTCCACCATTCCAATCTTATTGAGATGATCACACTCAATAGATTGATTACCAATTCCCATATAAACACATATAAACACACATAAACACATACAATCACATACACCATACCTTGCAACAGATACATAAGTCAACACTAACAGTTTGACTAACCTGCTCAAGTCATGGTTGTCATAGTATCCCTTCCTTTAGGGAATCTCGTCTCGAGATTTAACTAGTCGATTCATCAACTCGACTAACAAACAACTGAGGATACTTAGACTTCATATAATCTTCGCACTCCCAAGTGAACTCATGACCACACTTAGAATTCCAACGAACTTTCACAAGTATCTTACTGTCAATAATTTTGCCTGCCCACAAAAGGGTACGCATAGCAGCATAATCGCTCCAAACTAAAAGAAACATCCAATGACCTGAACCTCGCCCATCATCGAGGAGACTCGTCAAAACCTTAAGTTGCGCAACAACATCATTTACAACACGGTCTAGCAACTCATCAAACAAGAACTGTCTCAAAACCAAGTTATAAGTTGTTACAAAGCCCAACGTTTTTGAAGAATCGGCTCGACTTCGAGCTTATTCATAAAATAGCTTTAACCAAAATTACACAAACACATCTAAGGGCATACTAAGGTCTATAAGAAACCTTACGTACCTAACTTTAACTAAAAATCCTAATGATCCCTTGCTCAACGAACAAGTGTGGATACTCAGTTCACCTGAAGTCCTAAAGACCTCACTTCGAGTCCAAATGGACCTTAACTACCACCATTCTGCTACATTTCAACCTCTTAACCTCACGGACACTATTCTCAACAGGTTCCTCAACAAAACGAAGAGTTTTGTCAACCTTGATTTCATCCAATGGCACATGTAGACTAGCATCCGCCAAACATTTTTAGGTTTGACACATGAAACGTGTCATGTACTCCACTCAATTCCTCAGGCAATCTCAACCGATAAGCTACAGGACCGACTCTTTCAAGAATCTCAAATGGCCCTACATACCTCGGTGCTAACTTACCCTTTTTCCCAAAGCGAATTTTTATCAACACCACTTTATCAGTCGTTTCTTGAACCAACTCAAGTCCAGTCAAACTACTCTCTCCAATCTCTGCCCATAGAACAGGCGACCTACATTTCCTTTCATACAAAGCTTCAAACGGAGCACACCGAATGCTCAAATGATAACTACCACCAAAATTGATATCACATGCCCTCATTAAATCTTCCAAAGTCTGAATCATACATTCACTTTGTCCATCCGCTTAAGGATGCTAAGCAGTACTCAAATCCAATCGCGTCTCTAACACTTTCTATAGCGTCTGCCAAAACCATGAGGTAAATCATCCATCTTAATCTGAGTTGATCGTCACTAGAATTCCATTCCTTGCTATTATCTCATCAATATAAATCCTTGCCAACTTCACATCTTGAAATCTTCTTGTATAGCTAGAAAATGAGCTAACTTGGTCAGTCTATCGACCATCACCCAAATCACATCATACTCACTACTTTGACCTTGGAAATTTAGTGATAAAATCCATGGTGATTCTATCTCATTTTCACTCAAGTATCTCAGGCTGTTGCAGCAAGCCAAAAGTCTTTGACATTGCAGCCTTCACCTCTTAAACAAATCCGACAATTGCTAACATAGGTAGCTATATCCTTTTCTACACGTGGCTACCAATACATGTCTCCAAGGTTATAGTACGTCTTATCCGCTCCCGGATGTACCAAGTATCTTGATGCATGGGCCTCATCCATTACACTTCCTACCAATAGAACCCAAATTCGATCCATAAAGTACAAACTCTCGTCTCCTTTTCTTTCCATCTGTTGATTCAAACCTGTTAGCCTTTCTGAAAGTACGTTCTCTTGCTTGAACGCCTCACTTTGGGCTGCCAATATCATTCCTCTTACTCGTCTTGATTTCACTCTCTCCTTTCTACTCAACGCATCACCCACTACATTTGCTTCATCGAAGTATCTCACAAAATCATTCTTCAAAGTCTAAAAAGCCTCTTCTTATTCTACGCTCCACTCATACTTCTGATTCTTACTTAGTTTAGGGAATTAAGGGGTTCCGACAATCTAAAAAAAATCGCAATAACGTCGTAGTAACCTGCCAAATTCTAATAATAATCACCAATTCCTTACTACCTTACTCTTTACTCGGGTCATGAATACGTTATGGTTGACCACGTGACCAAGAAAATGCACTTCTTCCAACCAAAACTCACACTTAGAAAACTTAGCATACAACTTCTCCTTCCTCAGTGACTCCAACACTAACTTCAAATGAACTTCATGTTCCTCCTTCGACTTTGAGTAGGCCAGAATGTCATCAATGAATACGATGACAAACCTACCTAAGTACGGTTTGCAAACCCGGTTCATTAAGTCCATGAAAACCGCTGGTGCATTGGTTAACCCAAAAGGCATAACCGTAGACTCAAAATGTCCGTATCTCGTTCGAAATGCGGTCTTTGGAATGGCATCCTCATGCACTCGTAGCTGATGATAACCTGACCGAAAATCTATCTTTAAGAAAGGACACGCTCCTCGTAACTGATCAAACAAGTCATCAATCCTAGGGAGTGGATAACGGTTTTTAACAGTTAATTTGTTCAACTCCCTATGATCAATACACATGCGAAAAGAACCATCCTTCTTCTTCATGAATAACACAGGTGCTCCTCACGGAAAATGACTAGGTCGTATGAAACCCTTGTCTTGCAACTCTTGAAGTTGTTCAGACAATTCTTGCATTTCCGAGGGTGCTAGACGATATGGAGACTTCGCGACTGGCGTCGCTCCATGAACCAAATCTATGCGGAACTCAACTTGTCGTCGTGGTGGTCATCGACAAATCTTCCGGAAACACATCAATAAAATCTCGTACGACGGAAATATCACTCAATTTCGGTTCATCTACCTTTGTGTTCATTAAGGTTTTCACGACTCCTTGAGTACGTTCACCATGAACCCGAAGTATCTCATCACCTTCCAACGGTATCCTAACCACCTTCTCATGACATACTATCACAAACTTCCTCTTGGACAACCAGTCCATTCCCACAATCACATCAAAGCTTCCACGACTCAACGGTATCAACGAACTCCAAGGGTTACGAACAATCGAATAGGATAACAAACGAATATCGAGTCAAAGGCTAGAATGCATATAGGAGATTCCACATATGCAAATAGACGTGGATCAAATGACATAAGAATCCTTTGAAAGAAAGGATACATATATGCACCGAGTGAAAACGCAACGAAAGAAAACCAACAAGCGTACCACGACAAAAGAACACAAAAAAATTTCAATACGAAAGACAGAAATTCTTATACCAATTATCGACTTTACTCGAAAGACCAATTTAAAAAATGTTTTTATAAAAATCAATTTAAATTAAGAAAGTCACTTTAAGTATAAAAATCATTTTAAATAATAATGAAATTGTCTTAAATGTAATCTTTAAAAATTTATTCTGGTTGTCATAAAAATCTAGAGATGGTTATCTAATGGTGTATCGTACCTTACCACTATGAATCACTTTAAACCAACTTTTTAAATTTTATTAAACCACTGAAAAAATTTCATATCCTATTTGTATAGACCATTTAAACATATTCTATTTACAAAGATCATTTTAAACACAGTTTTTCTCAAACACTAACACAATGCTTTCAAAGAGTTTTTATAATTCGACATCAATTATGAAATATGTTACTCAAACAAAATATATAATAAGGATAATTATCAAAAAAAACTCAATGTAGAAAATCAAAAAGTAATTATTCCTGGGTCGTTATCCCCAACGAGGAATGCAATGGAAAATCGTTTGTCAGTTTGATAATTGATGCTTGAATGGAACAAAGATTTTGATTGGTTTTCTAAGTCTACGGGAAAAATAATGCAATATACGCTAAAAACAATAAAGGCAACACAAATTTAAACTAAAAACGCAAGTGGGAATCCTAAAACGTGACCTAAAACCCTAAGGCAAATATTAACCTTAAAAATGTAAATTTGGTTTCTAAACCTCTAAAATGACAAAAGAAAATTTTCTAAAAAAGATTTATATTTTTTATGACCTTTTTATAATTTTTTATGAATTAAAAACCTATTTAATCTATTTAATATCCTAGAAAATGACAAATTAATTCCTAAAAATTCCAAAAAATGATTTTTCTACTTTCGAAAAGTCTAAACTATTATAAAAAATAAGAGAACTATTTTTAACTACTTTTTATAAATTAAAACTAATTTTTAAAATTAAATAAAAAAGCTTAAAAATGAAAATAAAAATCTAAAAATGATGAAAAAGATTTTAAACTTTGTAAACCTAAAAATATTTATTCTAAATCTAAAAACTATTTTTTTGTATTTTTCTGATTAATTAAACTATTTTTAAATGATTTTCTAAAATTTTAAACTTCAAAAAATAAATAAAAATAACAAATAAAGGAGGAAAAATCTAAAAAATTACAGGAAAGTCCTAAAAGTTGTAAAGAATGCAGGAAAAATAGGCTGGTTAAGCCAGCTTATCAAATAAGCTAAGAAAAAAGGAGTGCGAAAAAGCTACGACTTATTATAGAAAAAGGGATTCAAAATTGTAAGACAAGTAAATTGATCATGCAAAGTCTAACGAACGTCCCAAGTGCGCTAGTGGTAGAGGGTGGTGTGAGTTAAAAGACGTTGGTGAGTAGTGGTTTGAGGGTTCCCCGGTTCAATAAGCCCTGCTGGCAGCGGGGACAGGTTCTGGGGACTTGCCCGGCCCAACTGGACGCCGCGAAATGTTTTTCAAATGTGCGATTGTAAGATATACCTCAACACTTATTTGAGTTAAGCTAAAATTTAAGCAACTTTTCCTAAAAACTTACTTTTTTATATATATAGGAACAATTTATTGAGTGGGGAGAGGTTTGTAAAATGTAATGGCAGAGAAAGCGCGATACACGAGGCTGTACGATACAAAATCAGTTTAGCTTTCTAAAGTGATTAGTTGGTATCTAGACCGATAAATTAAGCTTTTTTACACTAAGTCTAAAATGGCTAAACTGTTTGGCTATTTAAGAGCAAATAAGCTAGTGAAAATGAGAAATAAGCTAACACAGTTGTTTAACTATACCTAATAAGCATATTATAACAAAAATAAGCCAAGAAATGAATTGAAAATAAGCTAAAAGGACAGATTCACTAAAAAGCTATTTTTGACTAAAAATGCTAAACTAAAGAACTAAATAAGCTCTAAACTAAAATAATTAAGCTAAAATGGACTTAGACTATCCTAATAAGCAAAACTAAACACAAATAAGCTAGGTAAACAAGCAAATAAGCAATGAAAAGCAAATAAGCTATAAGTTCAAAACTGCCAATCACACAGCCACAAGGGGGTACTTTTGAGCTTAAAAATAAGTCCCTAGATGGAACCTTATGGCTTAAGGGCTTATGTGCCCTTAAAGCTTGAACAATAAGCTTTAATAATCAGCAAACAAAATGGAGTTTGAAACAAAGATAAGCGAAGAAAAATGCTTATGAAAAAGCTACCTACTTAGATCACAACACTTAGGAAACTTTTTCAATCTTTACAAAATCCTACTTTTGAGCTTAAAAATAAGCAATTAAACAGATCCTTATGACTATATAACCTACAAACAGATTGAATTTGGACCTCAAAGAGCTTATATCAAGAACCAAAAACCATTTTGAAATTCAGAATAAGCCACAGTTAGCAATTAAAAAAGCAATTTTTCAAATTTTCAACACTTAGTAAATTTTTTAACAGATGTGACAAAACCAAAAAAGACAAATGCAGGCCTATTGAATTTGATTCTAAGGTGTTTTAACACTTGCATAAACATAAAAACATCTCAAAACTACAAGTATCAAAGTTCTTAACCAAATAAGCTAATAAAATAGGTAAATGTTCACAGATTCAAACAACAACCTATATAGCCTATGATTTTGAAATTTTTCCCTAAAAAACTTCTAACAACTGAATTTTATGATGAATTTAAGTTAAACTAAGATGACCCAAGAGGCTAAACTCATTTTGACCCATTTTGATCATTAAAAACAAACCAAACACCCCTTTAAATCTTGTTTTGATATTTTTAACTAGATAAAAGCTATTTAAGCCAAAACTTTGCAACGACCAGATGTCTAACAAGCATAATAAGCAATATTAAGCAGATTTAAACAACTAATAAGCCCTCAAATAAGCTAAAACATATTATGCAAACTTTTTAAGCTATTTTGGCAGTTTATAAGAAAAAACTTGCACAATTGATTTCTAAACTACAACCTAGGTAAAATAAGCACTAAACATCATAAACAAGCTAGAATAAGCAGTTATAAGCAAGAGATAAGCACCAATAAGCAGATTAGTAGTAAATAAGCTAAAAATGGAAAAATGAAGACTTATAAAAGCCCTTGCTTAAACAGGGAAAACAAGTGCTCTTAGAGCTATTCTATAAGCTCTAGCTTGTTAAAAACAAGCTAGTGGTGTCCATAAGCCCTTCCATAACTGGCTTATCATCCATTAAGCTGTGGTATTTGAGAGTGTGTATTTTTTGGTTTTTTTGTAAAATTTTCTTAAGTACTTTATATTTAAATTAAAACAGGTTGCTTATATGATTAAACAAGAGCTTAAAGTAGCTTATGAAAGGCCTTTAACAATAAGAAAAACAGGAATCCAAAATTTTACTTAAAAACTTCAAACTTTCATTAATAGTAAAAACAAGTTACAAGACTTAGAAATTGAAAGACAATAATTTAAATGACTTAAAAATAAGCTAAAAATTAAACTATGTTAAAAACTACATGCCTCATTCGGGCTTACAAAGTACTATTTATATAGAGACTAAGAAGGTTCTAGGATGTGTGTTTCTTGTGTGAGACATAAGAGGGTTGTGCTTCATGTGTGAGTAGCTCAAAGTCTTCATCTCAGCCATTGATTATGAGTAGTGCCTAAGCCTTTAAATCCTAGCCATCAAATTTTTATCTTCATTCCTTGCCGAATGAGCTTGCAAAGGATTGCCAAGGTGTCATTTGTTGGTTTGTTGTGTGGGATAGTTTGAGTGAGTAGAGTGTTTGGTCGACAAAGTGGAGAAAAAGGGGAATATACTGTTCATTTGGCGGTAGTGAAGAAGATTTACAGTATTTTGATATGGTGCAGTTTTAGGTGTTTGGTAGTTTGGCAAGTTTAGTCCCTCAATTTGTTATATGTGTTTGCAAGTTGAGTCCTTGTACTTCGCATCTTTGGCCCTTGATGTTGGTAATTGCTTGCACCGTTAGTCCTTTTAAGGACAAACAGAGTTAAGGTTAAGTGGTAACGGGTGTAGGTTTATGGTTTAGGCTTGTGACTTGGACCGGGTGTTATAAAAAAAAGGTGTTGGGCCTTTTTCTTATACAAGTCTTCGTGTAATGTTTAAATGGGCTGACCCGGCCCATTAGATGGGTACGGGTTGGCCCATTTAACATTTCTTTGATATCGGCTCTGCCTTTGACTTTGACTTTGACTTGTTGGGGTTGACTTTGACTTTTTGACTTTTGGCTTTGATTTAATTATACTTTCACTGCTCTTCTGTTCTCTTGTTTCGGTTTGATTGTCTTGGTTTCGTTGTACTATTCTTAAATATCTGTTTACCTGCACAATACAAATGCAAAACATACAAAATACAACGTTTTTTGGTATGTTTTGGTCGATTTAAGTCCGGTTTTTAATGAAAATGGTATGTGTAAATTAAGCACATACCATTACTCAAACAAAGGACACCATAATACCAAAAAGGGTCGTAAAACACCGTACAGACTCTAACACAATTCTATTGTTTGAAAACAAAAGAAAATACCAGAAACCAGAACCATGTACTCAAAATAAAATCAAACGAACTCGTACAAGAAAACTCATGCAAGACGTTACGTACCCAAAAGAAAACGTAAGGTCTTATCCAAAATAACGATCAACAGAGCAAACCTAAAAGGATCGATACTAACACGTCGCCAACGGATTACGAAAACCAAGGGATATACAAAGAAGGGAGTAATGATCCACACTAATATGTTAGGAACAATTAGTGCTTATAAGAAACCTTTGATACTCATACGAGTAATCAATGCAACGAAAGAACTAACAAAACGCGCCTATATCCGAAAGAGCAGATCTGAACAACCAATATACATGAAGACGTCGAATGAAAAATCAGGTATCCTTACTAACACAGTACGATGAAGGGATGCTAAGCTTAGACTTAGGAAATCCGAACAAACAACCGAGCAAACGAGCAACCTCTATAATAGTAATACTAGGTATCCTGAAATACTAGATAGAAGGGAAAACTTACTATTTATACAACTCAACTTAATATATTCTCCAATTAGAGTAAGAGAATAATTCTCTACGCATACCACCATCCTTATCATGAATACACATATATAAAAAAACATATTACACTACCACCTTACAACCAAACACAAATAAATTCAATCATGGTCACAAGTCTACGTGTGTGATGCCTTTATAATTATGTTGGCCACCATAATTATAAGTGCCTCCTTTTATAAGTGTACTTACTTCAAAGATTACCCATTTCAATCATAATTTACATATAAGCACATATACCACATTGCACATCTTAAACCACTCCAACTTAACACATAATGGATGCTCCATCAAATAACTACTAACTTATATCAAAATAAAATCGAAACTACATAAAGGAATGAAAGTCTCGCAAAAACTCCCAAAATACGAAATATCCGAACGAAATAATCAATAACAACATGACGAGGTAAAGGACGGGATAAACTTATGCTAGGCCTCGCTTGGGTTTGACTTTGCCTCTGCAAGAATCACCCGACTCCGTGGTCCAACCCTATTATGCGCATCTGACAAACAATCAACTATCCTATCTCCTTCGGTTCCACAAGAGGCTCCTTATAACGCTTAAGTTCAGTTGGGAAAACGGTTCTCCAACGAGACTTCTTACGGGTGGGGAAAAAAACATAGCTAAAACACTAAGAAAATAATACATATCATATCATATAATGGTAGACAAAATAACTAAATAAAAACTTAACAAAATAGGAAAATATAAGCTATGCAATATAGCGGGGAAGCATAACAGTTATAGCATTAAACACTTAAGCCCTAAATGCATCTACATGAAGGACCCCTAGGTTATAGTCTAGGCTTAACCACCTACTTCTCTATAACCAAAGGCTCTGATACCAATCTGCCATACCCCGCCTAGGCGAAAACACGAGGCGTAACATCATGGATATCATCATAACACAATGGTGTAAACAATAGAGAGAACTAAATGAAATAAATAAACAAATGAAACACAATGTGTCATGACAATATCTAACACAAGATAAAGGAGTCTTGCATTACGATAACAAAGTCATACCGCAAAGAAACATAAATCCAAAGGTCTAAACAATCAAATAACAACCAAGTATCAAACAATTCAACTGACTTAAATAAAATCTCTAAGAGAATGACTCCGCATGCAAGCCTACGGTCTCACTAGCCACTCTTCCTAACTTCAACATTCTCAAGATGCTTACCTAAAAATGATGCTTAAAACGTCAACACAAAGGTTGGTGAGAGTCATAGGTTTACGACACACAAATCAAACTATAAAATAAATTACTGTGATTAATAAAACATGGCATGACAATTAAGCTAGCTACTATACAAGCTAACATGCAATTATACCAAACAACCACAATTAGGACGGAACGTGCCCACGATCCACATCATACAGTCATGGGTAACCCTGTTACCCTCCGATCAGAACATACATAAATCGGTAGAAGCACTACCCTCCAATTAGAACACACATAAATATAATGGGTAGCATCGCTACCCTCTAACTGAAGCACACGAAAACTTCACCACATGTAGCACATAACATATAATAACCACTTAAATGCCCATGCACTAAATAAAATCACATAATCACAGAAAATTAAAAACATTTCCAAAAATACTTGCATCATTTCCACCCTAATAAAATATAAGAAAAGAGGGGCTATGAAACTCACCTGAATGCTCAAACATAGCTTCCAAATCTCAACACGCAACTATACAAATAAATAAACACGGTTACACGCGACCAAGCTAAAAACTTTAGTCCATGTAACACACATATGATGGATGTCTAAGAGTTTGTTTAACCATCATGGTTCACCCCGACACCATGCCCAACCTTAACCATCTCATTAACACTTTACACTAGCTACTTATAATTAAATCAGAATTGCAGAATTTTAGTGTCTCTTTACGTGCTCAAAACCCTTACTTAATGACCTTCATAATTTATCCCAAAAATCACCCATGTTCATTAATGAGTATATTAACTATGTTGTGATTTCCAAGTATTACTTACATGTGTAACTACCTCAAATAAAATAAAACTTCAAAACTGTCCTAATTCAAATCTGATTGCACACCAAAATATATCACTCTGACTACCATACTTAGACATGCTTTCAGAGGCTAATTTTTGCAGGATTATCAATAGACATATGGAATTTAACTACTGTAGAAGGGCTAAGCTAATTTCCACTTTTAAGTTAGGGTTTCACCCTCACAAACATGACCTAATTCTGACTCGTATTTACTGTTTTGACCACTTTTGTTGCAGAGGTTATTTGAATGCCTTCCCGACCTTAAAAACTTTCGAGGCCAGTAGACTCTTTTGGCTTATTCATAGACTCAAGAAACATACCAATATACGCTTTTATCATCTAGATATCAGTCATTGAACACGACCCAAAATTCTGCTCAACCCTAAATCAAGTTTTAACGCAAATCTAACCTAACCAATTGCATGATCACAACCCTAATCCATTACTAATCACCATAGCATCATTAAATTTCATATATTTACTGTATTTTTATGAAACCCTAGATCCATCATTGATTTTGTTACATGAATATACAAATCTAACTAAGAAGAACACACTTACCTTGATTATTAGCACCTAAAACGCAAACTCTTGAATGTTCTTGGATCAAAATCGACTCCTCCTTGTTCTTAGGGTTAAAGTCGACTGAAAATAAGGGTTATGGGGCTGTATGAGTCGTTCTAGGGGTGTATTTGGCTTAGGGATACCTAATCTAAATAATTAGCATCATAATTCTAGTCAAACCCCTCTAGATAATGCAAAAATCCATTTTTTTTCCTTATCCTTTTATCCCTAGCCGATTTATATATAACATATATATATTTATTTTTATTTTTTTTCATTAAATTATTATTTACATTATAATTTACATTACCTTAAATTTTTACAAAAATCTACGCTAATTTGGGTAAACCTTTTTACATAAACGCTACTTACTAAAGTTTCTAAAAATAACTTTTCATTTCACATTTCACTTTCCATTTTTAGAAAGTTTGCTACAAACTTCTATATTTTACTCACATGCTTCCTTTCCAATAACTTACACTTCTTATAAACGCTTAACTCTTAAAAACCAAGAATTGACGTAGCAATGCATGCAACACGTCTTCCATTTCCATTATCACCACACGTGAACAAATGGAATACTTAACACCAAACTCATATGCACACAAAATAAGATAATCATTTACCTCTAAAATGACATCATGCACATATGTAAACCACTTCAATATACATATAGAACACATAACACGTAAGAAACATACAAAATGGACACTTAGCTAATTCTAAAGGTATAAACTAACCTGCTCAAATCACGGTTGTCACAGTATCCCCTCCTTTAGGAAATCTCGTCCCAAGATTTAACTAGCCGATTCATCAGCACGATCAACAAATAACTAAGAATACTTAGACTTCATATAATCTTCGCGCTTCCATGTAAACTCGGGATCACGCTTTGGATTCCAATGAACCTTCACAAGTGATATCTTACTACGTTTTAAACTCTTAATTTCACGGTCCATAATCTCTACAGGTTCCTCAACAAAACGAAGAATTTTGTCAACCTTAATCTCATCCAATGGCACATGCAGGCTAGCATCCGCCAAACACTTCTTTAGGTTTGACACATGAAAAGTGTCATGCACGCTATTCAACTCCTCAAGTAACCTCAACCTATACGTTACAAGGCCAATCCTTTAAGGATCTCAAACGGTCCTACATATCTCAGTGCTAACTTACCCTTCTTTCCAAAACGAACTACGCCCTTCTAATGCGACACCCTTAATAATACTCGATCACCCACCTCAAATTCTAACGGTTTACGTCTCTTATCCGCATAGCCCTTTTGATGATCTCTCACCGCTTTGAGCTTTTCCTTTATCAATACCACCTTATCTGTCGTCTCTAATACTAACTCAGGTCCAATCAAACTAACAGGCGATCTACGTTTCCTACCATACAAAGCTTTAAATAGAGCACACCGAATGCTCAATTTATAACTACCACCAAAATCGATAACACATGCCCTCATTATATCATCCAAAGTCTGAATCATACATTCACTTTGTCCATCCACTTGAGGATGCTAAGCAGTACTCAAATCCAATCGCGTCTCTAACACTTTCTGCAGCGTCTGCCAAAACCACAAGGTAAATCATCTATCTCAATCTGAGTTGATCGTCACCAGAATTCCATTCCTTAATATTATCTCATCAACATAAATCCTTGCCAACTTCACATCTTGAGATCTTCTTGTATAGCTAGAAAATGAGCTAACTTGGTCAGTCTATCGACCATCGCCCAAATCACATCATACTCACTACTTTGACCTTGGGAATTTAGTGATAAAATCCATGGTGATTCTATCTTATTTTCACTCAAGTATCTTAGGCTGTTACAGCAAGCCAAAAGTCTTTGACATTGCAGCCTTCACCTCTTAAATAAATCCGACAATCGCTAACATAGGTAGTTATATCCTTTTCAACACATGGCTACCAATACATGTCTCTAAGGTTATAGTACGTCTTATCCGCTCCTGGATGTACCAAGTACCTTGATGCATGGCCTCATCCATTACACTTCCTACCAATAGAACATAAATTCGATCCATAAAGTACAAACTCTCGTCTCCTTTTCTTTCCATCTGTGGATCTAAACCATGTAACCTTTCTGCAAGAATGTTCTCCTGTTTGAACGCCTCACTTTAGGCTGCCAGTATCATTCCTCTTACTCCAGACTGAATGGTCATAGTCATTGCTCGTACATGTCTAGGTTTCACTCGTTCCTTCCCACTTAAAGCATCAACCACCACATTCGCCTTACCTGGATGGTAGCGAATTTCATACTCATACTTACTAATCATTTCAATACATAAAGTAAAAAAAATCATCTGCCCTCTTTTCCATTTGTTGGTCTAGGTCACGCAGCATTTCTGCTGGCGCGTTCTCTACCTTGGACGTCTCACTTGGGGTAGTCAATATCTTGTCCTTAACACTTGACTGGATAGTCATAGACATTGATCTTACTCGTCTTAGTTTCACTCTCACTTTCTTCTCAACGCATCAACCACTACATTCGCTATATCGGAGCCTTACACAAATCATTCTTCAAAGTCTAGAAAGCCTCTTCTTATTCTGCGCCTCTCTCATACTTTTGATTCCTCTCAGTTAGGGAAGTAAGGGGGTTCAACAATCTTAATTTTTTTTTGCTATGAATGTCAGTAGTAACCTACCAATCCTAAGAATAATCATCCAATTCCTCATTGCCTCACTCTTACTCGGGTCCACGTGAATACGTTATGGTTGACCACATGACCAAGAAAATGCACTTCTTCCAACCAAAACTCACACTTAGAAAACTTAGCATACATATTCTCCTTCCTTAATGACTCCAACACTAACTTCAAATGAACTTCATGTTCCTCCTTCGACTTTGAGTAGGTCAGAATGTCATCAATGAATATGATGACAAACCTACCTAAGTACGATTTGCAAACCCGGTTCATTACGTTCATGAAAACCGCTGGTGCATTGGTTAACCCAAAAGGCATAACCATAGACTCAAAATGTCTGTATCTCATTCGAAATGCGGTTTTGGAATGGCATCCTCATGCACTCGTAGCTGATGATAACCTGACCAAAAATCTATCTTTAAGAAATGACACGCTCCTCGTAACTGATCAACAAGTCATTGATCCTAGGGAGCGGATAACGGTTTTTAATAGTTAATTTGTTCAGCTCCCTATAGTCGATACATATACGGAAAGATCCATCTTTCTTCTTAACAAGCAACACTGGTGCTCCCCACAGAAATTGACTAGGTCATATGAAACCCTTGTCTTGCAACTCTTGAAGTTTCCCAGATAATTCTTGCATTTTTGAGGGTGCCAAACGATATGGAGACTTCGTGATCGGCGTCGCTCCGTGAACCAAACCTATGCGGAACTCAACTTGTCGTCGTGGTGTCATCGACAACTCTTTCGGAAAAACATCAATAGAATCGCGCACCATGGGTATATCACTTATCCTAGGTTCATCTACCTTAGCGTTCATTAAGGCTTTTGCGGCTCCCAAAGTACGTCCCCCATGAACTCAAAGTATCTCATCACCTTCCAACGGTATCCTAACCACCTTCTCATGACATACTATCACAAACTTCCTCTTGGACAACCAGTCCATTCCCACAATCACATCAAAGCTTCCACGACTCAACGGTATCAACGAACTCCAAGGGTTATGAACAATCGAATAGGATAACAAACGAATATCGAGTCAAAGGCTAGAATACATATAGGGGATTCCACATATACAAATAGCCGTGGATCAAATGACATAAGAATCCTTTGAAAGAAAGGATACATATATGCACCGAGTGAAAACGCAACAAAAAAAAAATCAACATGCGTACCACGACAAAAGAACACATAAAAAAATCAATACGAAAGACATAAATTCTTATCATAATTATCGACTTTACTCGAAAGACCAAATTAAATAATGTTTTTATAAAAATCAATTTCAAATGAAGAAGTCACTTTAAGTATAAAAATCATTTTAAATAATAAATAAAAGTGTCTTAAATGTAGTCTTTATAAAATTCATTATGGTTGTCATAAAAATCTAGAGATGGTTATCTAATGGTGTATCGTACCTTACCACTATGAATCACTTTAAACCTGCTTTTTTTTATAATAAAATAAAATCTATTTAACCACTCAACAATTTTCATATCCTATTTGCATAGGCCATTTAAACATATTCTATTTATAAAGATCATTTTTAACACAGTTTTTCCCAAACATTAACACAATACTTCAAAAGGGCTTTTATAACTAGACATAAATTATAAAATATGTTACTCAAACAAAAGTCACCATAATTCCAAAAGGGATTGTAAAGCAACGTACAGACTCTAACACAATTCTATTGTTTGAAAACGAAAAAAACACCAGGAACCATGTACTTAAAATAAAATCAAACGAACTCGTACAAGAAAACTCATGAAAGACGTTACGTACCCAAAAGAAAACGTAAGGTCTTATCCAAAATAATGATCAATAGAGCAAACCTAAAAGGATCGATACTAACACGTCGCCAACGGGTTACAAAAACCAAGGGATATACAAAGAAGGGAGTAATGATCCACACTAATATGTTAGGAACCATTAGTGCTTATACGAAACCTTTAATAGTCATACGAGTAATCAATGCAACGAAAGAACTAAGGAAACGCGCCTATATCTGAAAGAGCATATCCGAACAACCAATTTACATTAAGACGCCGAATAGGAAAAATCAGGTATCCTTACTAACACAATACGATGAATGGATGCTAAGCTTAGACTTAGGAAATCTGAAGAAACAACCGAGCAAACGAGCAACCTCTATAATAGTAATACTAGGTATTCACAAATACTAGATAGAAGGGAAAACTTACTATCTATACAACTCAACTTAACATATTCTTCAATTAGGGTAAGAGAATAATTCT
>BQNB010148406.1:0-16305 GCA_026074375.1 Tanacetum coccineum | reverse complement strand
GTTGGGACTTACGACCCGGGAATATCTCTTCCGGAATCTTTTTATTATTGATTCTCATGTGTACTATTTGACGAATCAGGGTGCACAAAGAGTCTATATCCAAACAAGGGAGGAAGTTTGCTAAAGGTGAATCATCAGTTCAAGGAAATCCTTTATTTGATGAGATTCCTGAAGATACAGTTGATCATATGGAAACAGAGAATGCTCAGGATAAAGGGAGGACAAAGGATATAGTGGATGAAGACAAGGAGATTAAGGAGAAAATACTTAGTACTGACAAGGAAGAAGTTAGTACTGACAAGGAGAAAGTTAGTACTGACAAGGAGAAAGTTAGTACTGACAGACCAATAGTTAGTACTGACGGATCCAAAGTTAGTACTGACAGGCAAATTGAAGGTACTAAAGAGCAAGTTGAAAGTACTGATGGGCATAAGAAAGGTACTGAAGAAGAAATTGCTACTCAAGCCACTCAAACACCTACATCTACAATATTTGGAGATGATGAGACAATAGCTAAGGTTCTTCTCAACATGAGTCAAGCCAAAGCTGTTTCTAAAGAGAAGGAGAAAGGTGTAGAGTTAAAGGATGTTGAGGAAACTGACAGACCTAGGCCTACTTCTACAAGATCACTTTTGACATTAAAGCATCTTCCAAAGATTGATCCAAAAGACAAAGGAAAGAAGAAAATTGAAGAGGAGGATGAATCTGAAAGTGAATCTAATGGTATACCTAAAGCTGAGAAGAAGTTTAAACAGCTTGAAAGTGATGAAGAGATGGCTAGGAAAATACAAGAAGAGTGGGAAAGTGAAGAAGAAAGAAACAGAATAGCTGAAGAAAAAGCTACCAATGAAGCTCTCATAAGAAATTTTGATGATATAAAGGCAAGAATTGAGGCAGATAGACTTCTTGCTGAGAAGCTTCAAGAACAAGAAAGAGAGCAATTTACAATAGAAGAAAGAGCAAAGTTCATTCATGACATAATTGATGCTCAAAGAAAACAAGAAACTTCAAGCACTCTAAATTGAAAATCAAGAAGTTTGAAGAAATACAAGTCCTGTATGATAAGATTAAGAGGTCAGATGAAGATTTTATCTCTATTGGGTCTGCTGAAGATGAAAGACTGATCAAAAGGATGAATGAGAAAGGAGTTGATTCCTCTAAAAGTGAAGTGATCAAGGAGGAGAATAAAGAAGAAGCCAAGGAGGAGAATAAAGAAGAAGAAAGTACCAGAAAGAGAAAACTTGGTACTAGGAAAAAGATGAAGTCAAGGAAAAGAAGATACATTCAAAACACTTCTGAAGATGATAGTGAGAAAGAGAATGATGAGCTGAGATTACACTTAACTATAGCTCCAGATGAGGAAAAAGAAGTGGATTATGAAATACTTGACAGAAAATATCCTATCAAAGAATGGAGAACAGAGTGTCTTGGAACTAAACCACAGGATGATAAAGCTGAACACTTAGAGGAAATAAATCAAAATGTGGTGATTAGAAGCAATGGACAAAAGAGATATTTTAGTACTTTGATGAGGGTGTTGTCAATATTTGATAGAGAAGATTTGAATGCTGTGTATCAACTGGTAATGGACAGATATCAAGGTGAGATACCTGAAGGATTTGATAAAGTACTTTGGGGAGATCTGATGGTTATGTTCAATCCAGATGATGAAGATGAGTTTTGGAATTCACAGCAGGATTGGAATATAGTAAGTTGGAAGCTACATAGTTCTTCAGGGGTACATACCTTAGTGACTGAAACAGGATTAGTCATTCATATGCTGGTAGAGAAGAAGTATCCTTTGATAAAGAAAGTAATGGTGCAAATGCTGAAGTTAAAGTTAGAGTCTGAAGAAGACAGTACTATGGCATTAGAGTTGATTAGATTTATCAAGAAGTTGCTTGCAGAGTTAGAACCTGAAGACTAAGGTTGATGGAATTGAGAAGGGTTTGAGTGTTGGCTAACCACCACACAACAAATGGTCATCAGTTCACCATGCTTAACAGGCATAAGAACTGGCTAGTCCATAAGCAAACGGCTTGTGGTAAAGACTTCTCAAATCCGTTTATGGTTGACAATTTACCAAAAATTGTAGGGTTCTCAACTCACCTTGCTTCTGTAGTGAAGAGTTGGCTAGTCCATGATCACAGTTATGTAAAGACTAATCAAATCTGTTGATAGCTGATAGGTTTGCTAAAAATATAGGTTTTTCAATGCACCATGTTATGGCATGAAGCTTGGCTAGTCCAAAAGCACGGTATTTGGTTAAAGACAAATAATTCCATTGATGGTTGAAAGTTTTCTCAAAAATGGTATGGTTGATTAACATTACCAATTTTTTTTAAATAAAGAGTTAACTATCCCAGAGCAAACGGCTACTGGTAAAGGAACATCAAATCCGTTAATGGCTGGTAGTTTGCCAAAAACTACAAAGCCAACTTAGTTGGATTGTTGCTGAAAAGATGTTGCTGTGTTGCTGAAAAGACAAAGTTGCTGCTGGAGAAGGATAGAGTTTAAAAGATCAAGAGATTATAAAAGTGTTTGGATACATCCTCTATGCGTTAAAGAAATTTGAAGAAACATGAAGTTAAAAGAGTTCAACATTCATGTTTAAGGGAGGATTGTTGGGAATTACGTTTTCCTAACTTAGTACCGACAGTACAAATAGTTAGTACTGATAGTTATAGTTAGTACTGACAGTACAAAATGTTAAGTACTGATCAGTTAGTTAGTACTGCTAGTACAAAATAGTTAGTACCGTTTAAGAGATATGTATGAGATATTTCAGGAAAAGATATGTACGCGTTTTGTAAGCCTGTTAGGGTTTATCCTTAGTCTATAAAAGGATCCCTCTTGGCATAGTTAGAGATAACCTCAAGATATCTCATAGCAAAATCATATCTCAATAGTTAGTAATCTGTAATCATTTAAAAGCAGATTAATAGAAGTTATTGTTTAGTTCTTCATTGTTTTTCTTAGTACTTGTGTTAAGATTCCGCATTAACACATAGTATTCATAATCAGTGTTTCTACATAGTCAACTGTATTTATACATCTTGGCTATCATCCTTAATAGGCCGCATAGATCTATTGTTTAGTTCTTCATCCAATAGTTAGTACTGATGGATCAAAAGTTAGTACTGATAGGCAAGTTGAAGGTACCGATGAACAAAATAAAGGTACTGAAGAGCAAATTGAAAGTACTGATGGGCAAAGAAAAGGTACTGAAGATCATACTAAAGAAGGAAGTGCTACTCAAGCCACTCAAACACCTACCTCTACAATATTTGGAGATGATGAAACAATAGCTAAGGTTCTTGTTGGAAACACGAAAAGTGTCGGTCACTTCCAAAGTTGTAATAGTCTTAGCTCGTAGTTAGTATAAGGATTAGATTAGTAATCTAGTCCGGCCCAAGGCCCATGGGTGGTCCAACTCCAGCCCATGGCCGGCCTCTATGTAGTATAAATACACCCTCTCCTAGTCTTGGAGAGGGTTGGTTGTTCCATTTGTTTTTCACACATTCCATAATACATTCATCCATTCCATCCAAGTTTCTCTCTAACAATCCAACCCACATCTCACTTATTGTTCTTGGTTGATTCATTAGATTACTAGTATTCTACAATTGGTATCAAGAGCCATGGAGTGGTGTGTTTAGATTTTTGTGTTTGATTTGTGTTCAAAACCTTTACAAAGATCAATTTAGTGATAAAAAAAATTTTGGCTTAAAAACCTTAAAGTTTTCATTTTTATTGTTCCTATAGGGTTAGTAATACTAGTTGTACAAGAATTTTTGCTAAAAATCATTAAAAATCGTGTCTTTTTGAGTTTTGAAAATTCTCTAAGACAAGGAAGGCAAAACAAGTTATCTCCTAAGTTCTTTGGCCTATTTAAAATCATACAAAGGATTGGGAAAGTGGCTTACAAGCTAGAAATTCTTTATGATTCCCAAATACATAATGTGTTCCATGTGTCTCAATTGAAAAAATGTAGACATCCAAGTCCTAATCAAGTTTGTGGAAATTTACCACCTTGTGACAACATTGGTGCTTTTCTTATGGAACCAGTAGCAGTCTTAGATAGAAGAATGGCCAGAAAAGGCAATGTAGTGGAGGTCTATGTCTTAGTGCAGTGGGCAAATGGAACTAATGAAGATGCCACTTGGGAATCAGTGACTGACTTGCAAGCAAAATTTCTAAATTTTGATTGTACAGCTTGAGGACAAGCTGTTTTCTAAGGAGGGTGGATTGATAAGCTACTCTCAAGAAGCTACTCGTAGGAATAAGCTAGTTAAGTTGTTGGCACGTGAGGGGCACACAAGTGGTTTAAATACCAGGCGTGTAAGGTGCACGTGACACCCTCCAACAGCAAATAACTAACTTTTACATTTTGGCGGGAAAACAACTCTTTTAAATACTAGTCTTGTAATTCATTTTCAACTGTCTAGAAAAACTTGTAATCTCTCTCTCTTTTCACTTGTAAACGTTCTGTTATAATTCAATAACTGAATTTCCGCCATTTTAATCTTAATTAGCTTATTTTGCTCTGTTTCCTATTCATTGGGCAATCTAACTAGTTTTGGCTTATCACGAATCATCATTGGTCTCTGAAAGTGCTTATAATTTTGCTCATTAACATTCAAATAATAATCCAAAAAATCATAAAATTGAAGAAATAGGCAAACAACCATAAAAATTTCAACGACTGAAAAAAAGAACGGGGCCACAGTTTGCAAAACGTCTTTGACCCTTAGAAAGCAACATTTTAGAGCATTCGGTATGGTGGCGTCATGGCGCCAAGCCGTGTCACCAGCCCAGCCACGACACCTAACATTGTAACACCCCCCAAATTTCAACAACGCAGCGGAATGGTAACAATGGGGTGCTACTTCATAGTCCAAAACACAAGTCACGGAAAACGACCTCAAAGAGACGTTTTAAGATAAATTTCACATTCGTTATATTAAAATCAGAGTTTACAAAGGATCCCTTTATAATGTATTAGAAAACATTGTCAAAACGTTTTTCAAATAGTACTCAAGTTATTAAGCCTTCAAAAATATATATATCCGCGCGACTCGAATGCTCCCAATGCTCCACTAGCAAAATAGTAACCTGAAAATACATGCTAAAACGTCAACAATAATGTTGGTGAATTCATAGGTTTAAGTAAAAAGCAGTATTTGAAATAATTTAAGGAAATTATTTCGAAAGAAAAGTTGCGGTTTACAACATTTTAAAGTGTTATATCTGAAATCCAAAGTAGTGATTCAGTAAATCAAGAAGTATTTAAAAGTGGAACCCACAAGATCGAAGTAATGGTGGACTAAGTACATATTCCGAAGTCCAAAACAAGTAATGTAGACAAGAGAAACACATTCATCAAGTCTAAGTATATAAGTATTATTGCACTAAGCTCATGACCCCGAAGCCTTAACTAGTTTGTGCCCCAAATGTATAGGATGCTTGCCAACAACCTAAAAGTATTCTCAATGTTAAATGCACCATGGTCAACTTGTGACCAGAAATTCCAGGTGGGAGTTGTCGTCCCGATAGTTCTATCTACAAACACTGCGCTCACTACAATAGCAATTGTCGGGTTCATGATTTGTAGGGACTTATTGGGCATAGTGGTAACTTAGGCAATAATATTAGGCAGTAATCTGGATAGCATACAGTTTAAAACACTTTGAAAACACTTAGAAAAACACTTGTGTCCAATAGTAAAATAAGCAATGTAATTCACCCCTTAGAGTTTGTAAAACAATTAAGTAGTAAAAAGGGGGCTATGAACTCACAAAGTATTGAAAGGTAATTGTACTGTAGTAAAATATACAAGTTTGTAAAAGAGCATGTATTCCCCTCGCGGATTTATATAAAACATTATAAAGATTGAAATGCGAGACTATGAACTCACAAAGTATTGAAAGGAAATTTTACTGTAGTAAAATATACAAGTTTGTAAAAGAGCATGTATTCCCCTCGCGGATTTATATAAAACATTATAAAGATTGAAATGCGAGACTATGAACTCACCTTAGGAGTGAAGTGATGAAATAATCAGGTAAATGGCAGAAAATGTATCACGGAAATATCCGAAAGCAACCTAAGTAAATATGGGTCGTATCAGTACCAAGTACTTTAATTAATAACATTGAATATAATCTTATAGTTGTTATATCGTACTATCGTTCGGGCTATCATAATTAAAGAGGTCATGACATGACGTACGAGGAGTTAGGACACTTTAAATCGTAAATCCAACAACTCGTCGATACGCCATCCGAAGAGGCCTCATTATGAAACTCCCTAGTATTATAGCACCTCGATAACTAATAACATATATAATCTATATAGCTATATCACCATCTATTTGTTTAAGTGAAATCGTGATTATAAAGTAAAAATGTTTATAATCACGCCTTTAGTAAAAATGACATAATTTTGTCGTTTTAAGCCCGTTGCTCGCGTTTCTTACGCCCACGTCTTCGTAGTAAGACGAGTGATCAAAATATAACATTTTCAAGTTTTTGATATTCTGCGATGAATAGTGTTTTTTACTGTTCACGACAGCTATTTTACTCGTTTTTAGTTTTAATTAACGTAAAACCCGTTTAGCCGTACTCTTCTTGTTATAGGGCTCCGTTTTTAGTTGATTCTTTCGAACACGTTCTCGTAATTGAAAGTTTTATCATATTATTGATGTTTATAAAGTATAAGTTTCTGTAATGAATAGTACTTTTTTTTAAAAATTGTTTTATAAAAGTATTAACTATCGTAAACTTGTAAATGGCGTATCTTCTTCGTTATTAATCGGTTTTTCGAGTTCTTTATGACCCCTCGATCCTTGTGACATGTAGTATTTTATAAAATCATAAAACATATATGTAAATTTTGAATTACAAAACAGCCCCTAAGATATTATTTTCCAAAATGTGTTTAAAACTTGTTTTTAAGACTTTTTAACTTTACCACTTTGTTACAAACCCAATAGAACCCTTAATATCTTATGTCTTACATATTTTAGGTCCATTAGGTCATGTTTTGTTCATGAGAGTCCATAGTATCAAGAGCACAAGTCCTTGCAATACTTTCACATCTAACTTAATAAGAAAACTTTTAGAAACCCTAATTTGTTCATATATATGTTTACACTTAAACCATATGTTAACATACTTTTACATTCATTTTTCCATGATACTAATTTTACATTTGACATAGAATAAGTCATAATATTCATAAACATAAGTGAAAACTCATTTTACATATTAAAAAGTCCTTAGTGGTGATTTAGCCATAAATAACATATTACACATAAAATAATGATAATAAAAAGTATAAAGGAATTAGGAAGACCTTAGGGATGATGTATGAGATGAGAAATGAATGCTAAACCCGTGTTTAGATTCAAAACCAAAGCTTACAAGCTTATAAACCCAAGATTAGGTTTGGAACCCTAACCTTCCCTTTTCTTCTTAAATCCTTGCAAATGAAGAACCAATGCTTGTAAACACCTTAGTGTGTCTTAGGATTGATGTGTATAGGCTTGTATGGATTGTAGAAAAATTTTGTATGATTTGTTTAGGTGGCTTAATTGAGCCGTGGCATGTATAGAGAGAAATGGGAGAGATTTTTGTGTTTTACACCTTAGGAATGTGTTTTGTATGTTTTTCTTACTAGTTAAGCCTTTATATAGGGCTTAACTAAGGTTAAGAAACTCTAGTTAAGTTAACTAGGGTTAAGTTAAAGGAAAATATCTAAAAGATATTTTAGATAAATATCTAAAGAAATATCTAGAAAAATATCTAATAAAATATCTAGAAAAATATCTTAAAAAATACGAAAAGTTATAAATTATCATCGTAATATTTATTTAACACTTGTTTGACGTAAACTATTGTTTGGTGCCCGTTTACGTTAACTGATCATAAAAATAATAACGAGACACGTCGTAAATTTTACGAAGCTCGAAACGATTAACGAACGCGCGGTCAAATGTCGACTCGCGGAACGTCAAAAAAAAAGTAACCCAATCTTTTCCAAAATTTTCATAATAAATACGAAAATATTTATTATCGACAAATAAAATGTTAAATGTCGACACTCACTCACGGAAACTCGTAAAATAGATGACGTCGAAAATGACCTGAAAATACGGAATGTTACAGTCCTTCCCCGTTAAATGAGCCTTGTCCTCAAGGCTCAAGTTGCGACACTTGACGAAGGTACGGGTTCAGAGAAAGATGCGGATATTTCATCCGAAATTGTGTTGATGAAGAGGTGTAGGTTTTAAGGTGATTACTCTCAGCATGACATGATTTTTCCTTAATGCATAGGTAGTCAGTCTATGCACCAATATTAATAGGCGACTAGGCTATGTCTATTTTTGGAGGGCCAACGAGGCACATGTCATTTTCGTCAAAATAGTGTGGTGTATGAAATGGTATCAAATAGTTTTACAACGAAATGACATAGTAAATGAAGTGAACATGAAGTAGCTCATAGGGTGACAACAAAATGATAGCAAAATGGTTTATGGGTTGACAATCGAGATTGTTTGTAAAGTGATAGGTCACCCCCCCCCCTCCTCCCCCCCCCCCCCCCCCCCCCCCCCCCCCCCCCCCCCCCCCCCCCCCCCCCCCCCCCCCCCCCCACCCCCCCCCCCCAAACAATGGTATCAAGAATATCCGAACAAATGCAGAAGTAGTCAACGAAAATGAACATAAAAAGTCGTGTTCTAAAGGTAGGTGCTCCAAGGTGACACGTATGAGGTGACAAGTTAATTGACGTAGTCCCATCAACTGGGAGGCTTTAAAACTATGGATTACGAAACAACATATGCGATTCAAAAGCATAAGAAGAGTGTTCCAACTCGGAGTCGAATGGTAAAATAACTAGTGGAATTTACAAACTAAGTCGAATTTCGATATCATCAAAAGGGAATAAAGTAAAGTCGCGTAAATGATCGAAGTTAATCGTAAGAGATCAAGAAGGAATTAGCCCATATGTATAGGTATCATTATATAATACCAGCATTGACGCTCAAGGGAGTAAATGAGAAATCAGGAAGTACACGAAAATTAGAGTGATCAATATTTATATAACAGACCGATATAAGGTAAATAGTATGACGTCATAAGATAGACGTAAGAGAGCGAAATCATAGCCAAGTATTTAATACTCGTTACCCATGTAATAGAAGTAGAGATGCAAAAGAGAGCATATAAGGAATCAGGGAGCATGCGCGTGCGGATATCGGAAAAAAACAAGGAGAGATTCTAAATTTTGAAAAACATGGTCATAGTCTAGGTTTTGAAAACGACCTAGTTCTCTATGACCTGAGCTCTGATACCAATCTGTAACACCCCCAAAATCACAACAACGCAGCGGAATACCACTTTGGGGTGCTACTTCATAGTCCATACGAGAAAAGATTCTTAAAGAAGACAGGAAGGAATCTAAATTTTAATGGCAAAAAAACTATTGGCTTTGATAAGACAAAGGTTAAATGTTACAACTGCCATAGGAGAGGTCACTTTGCTAGAGAATGCAGGGCACCAAGAATCAGGAATAGAAATTGAAGATGCTCCAAAGAAGGGTTGTACCCAGTGGATAACTCCACAAATGCCTTGGTTTTCATGATAATATATGTGTTTAGTGATGGAGCTTTCGTCTGAAGATTGCATACACAAACTTTGGCTCTAAATGGCTATACATCCCAAGGTTCATCAAATCATCAGTTTAGACACTGAGGTACTTACTTTCTCTAAAGATTGCTTTAAAAGCATATGAGAACTCTTCAAAAAATAGATGGATCAACATCGTGAAGCTCTTAATAATTCTAATCTAGAAAATTATAGGTATCAAATGGGAATTAGAATCATTAGAATCAAGGATAGTTGTTCAAGAAACAGAAAAAACTGTTTTAGATTAAGAAGATATTGGCATTTAGAAGTATGATGTCCAAGTGAAAGCATATCTCTATTAAAGACACTTAAAAATCCGTTAGAAGAACTTTTAAAAGAGAATGATGAATTATGAAACATAAACTATAAATTATAGAAGAATCAACAAAGGAATCTAACTAAACTGATAAAAATCAAAATAATTGCTAAAGAACACAAGCTGATAGTGTTATGGATAGTCAAAATGAATAAGTAGTGAACTTGTTTTCATATTGAGTTTAACATTAAGAAAGTGATGTAGAAAATATCTTGGTAAATATAGATTCAATACAGGTGAAGGTTTCCATCAGTTCCCCCTCCCTAGCCACGGGAACATAACATACCCTCAAGACCTGGCTTTATCCTTTGATATGTATTAGAAGATTCTGTCTATAAGAACATCTAAGTGAGTGAAACTAAAACTAGTATATATCTAAAGACCAGTAGGATATGTATAAAATCCTAAAACTGTTAGGCTAGTCTCCTATATAGAAGATGGAGACACGATAGTGATATAATAGTGTGTTTAGACCTAAAAACAGATCGAGACAAAACCAAAAAGTTTAAAAAATCAATTTTAGTCAAATCTGATGAAAATATAAAATCTGTTAATTAAGGAAAACACTACAAAAGCCAGCAGAGTTATCCCAGGTGAAAAGTCAAAGTCATAGAGGTAAAAAAAAGAACTAGAATGGGCATGATGACTCAGAAACTAGGGAAAGTTTTGAGTTTATAAAGAAAGATATGTTTTGTAAGTGGGAGTTCACAATATAATCAAAGACGTGATTTTCATGACAATAAAAATGTAGAAAAACTGTGTTAAATAATAAGGGAAGATTACTGGTCAAATGGCAATTAAACCAGTATGGACAAAATGTTGTCAAAGTTTGACCCACCAAAAATAAATTGATCTCAACCCACATCCTAAAAAGAAATTTTGTTCCAATAGCAGTTGCAACAAAGTTAGGACAAGTACCAGTTAATGCTGCTAAGTGAAACTCTCCAAGAGCAGCAACATTAATTAGTACTGCCAGGCCTGTTAATACTGCTGCCCCTAAGTCAAAAGTGAATGATGCATTACCCAAAACATAGTCGTAATTTTTAAAGCCCTCACCAGTAAGAAGGGTTTTTAACCAAAAATCAGCAGCTAAAACCTATAATCTTAATGAAAAAGTTAAAACTACTATTGTTAACAATGTAACTTATTGTTGGTCCAAAAGCAGTAGTTAGTGCTGCTGTGGGATATGGGGAAAATGTTGTTAAGTTCCTCAGGCATGCTGGATTTTGGAGAACCAGCAGAAAAATGTTATTGACCCATTAAATATCCTCTAAAGACAGTAGAACAACATGCTGTTAAAAGAATAAACTATTTTTATCTACAAGGCAGACACAATTCAGTAATGGCTTGGGTCCCCAAAAGAAACTAATTCTCTCATTTTAAGTGCAGGGTAATCCACAATATACTTTACATGATCAAGGAATTTTTGATAGTGGATGATCTAGGCATATGACTGGAAATAAGTCCTTTCTTACAGATTATCAAGAGGTTGATGGTGGTAAATATATAACATAATTTGTTTATAAATGTTTCGATCGATGAATGAAACGATGAATGTGTCGGGTTTTTTATAAAATCAAGTCTTTTAACGTTTAAATATATTTTAATTTAATATATAAAAATGTTACATTTTACACCCTTAAGAATTTGAAAATGACAATATATACCCTTGGTAGATATTATTTTCAATTTTAAACCCTTTATATAATTTTATATATTTTAACCCTATTTTAGAAAGTTGGCAAAACAGGTCCTTGTGGTTTTAAGTTTAGGTTAATTACATTTTTGGCCCTTAAGTTAATAGTTTCAAAAGTTACAATATATACCCCTCATGCATAATACGATTTGCATTTTTAGTCCAAATTCGTTATACGTCATGTTTTTAATTTCAAAATCAATTTGCAGCATTTAGCTTATTACTATAATCTAAAAAAAGTTGGATTTACAAGCTTAAAGCTTATGAAATGAGCTTATGAGCTTGAAAACTCAAAAAGGGTACGTTTGATTTTGAAATTATAACCCGAAAGCTTATAGCTTTTAGGGTTTGTTTCTAGGCTTATAGAAATGACAAAGTAACTTATTGGAATAGCTTTTAAGTTTAGCTTATAGCTTAAAGCTTTTAGGGTTTCCAAAAATGGTTTTTAGGGTTTTAAGGGTGCGTTTGGTTTAGGAAAACCAAACGTGTAGGCTTATGGTTTAAGAGTTTATTTCATGAGATTATAAAAGGTATATAGGAGCTTATTAGGATCTTAATAAGCTTAAGCTAGCTTATTAGTGGAGTTCACATGGATTAGGGTTTCAAAATGGGTCATTTTAGGGTTCAGCTTGGTTTAAGAATTTCCAAAATGTTTTTGCTTGCACAAGAGGCTAGAACAAAGCTTATATATGATCTAAAACATGTTAGGAGCTTATTGAACAAGTTTTAGGACTTACTAGAGCTTAATATGATTCGAAATGGTTAGATATTGATCAAAAACTTGGAGATGAATCAAGAACCCCTTTTATTCCTATAACTTGGCTTCTACTTAGCTTAAACCTTGCTTTCTTATCTTTTATGGATTGACTAATCCATCATTTTGAGTATATGTTTAATTTAGTAGTGAGTTGTGGAAATGTGTATGTGTTTCGAGTATTTATAGGGCAAGGAAGGAGTGGTGGCCAAGTTTTTGTAGCTCTAGCATGTATAGTGACTAATGGGAGCTTGGTTTCTAGCTTAGCAAGGTGCTGACAAGGTGGTGGTGAGGTGTCAACATGGTGGTGAAAGGAGGGTGACAAGGTGGTGATGAGGTGTTTAACTTGGGGCACAAGGGTGGTGACTTATAGTAAAGGGAGGTTGCTTGGTTAGCAACTAATCCTAGGCTCGGTTTGGTTTGAATCGGCCTTGTTAAGGTGTTATTGGGTTTATTAGGGTTTTGGGTTTGGGTTAGTTTAGGATAAGCCGAGTATGGGGTGGAGTTGTGGAGGGAAAGTTTAGTTCAAATGGTGCTTAAAAGGCTTGTAAATCGGGCTTAAGAAATGGTACTCACAGTTTGGATATTTGGAGGGAAAAGTATTTAGAAATTTATGCATTGGAAACTTGTACACAAGCCTTATAAGTTTGTACATTTGTATTATATGGAAACATTACATGTAGTCGGGGTTTTGATATAAACGTTAACGTATAAAGTTCATTTTATAATAAACGTTATGGACGGTATGTTAAATAGATAATGTATGTTGTAAAAATAGATATTAGAACATATTACTTGACATATTATAACGTTCACTTGATATAAACGTTGATGGAGTTGGCATTGGTAGGTGCGTGAGCTCGTTTACTTTGGAAATGTAAGTTATGTTACATAATAAACGGAATAAAAAAATCCGTAAAGATGGTTGTATTTAATACAATATGTGGAAATTACATTAAGGAAAAATTATGGGTTGTTATAACACATACCCTTGTCAGTCCTACTCCAACTACCAGAATTCACACGGATCAACCACTTGAACAAATCATTAGAGATATACGTTTAGCACCTCAAACCAGAAGGATGACACAAAATGTGACTGAACATGGTATGTTTAGTTCAGAGCAATAGAGAATCAACCATAAAGACTTTTAGAATTATTTGTTTGCTCTTATCACAAGTAGAGCCCAAAAAGGTAATCCAAGCATTACAAAATCCAAGCTAGATAGAAGCTATGCAAGAAGAGCTTATGCAGTTCAAATTATAACAGGTTTGGACTTTGATGGATTTACCACATCACAAAAGAGCTATTGGTACTAAATGGGTGTATAGGAACAAGAAATATGAAAGAGGCATTGTAATCAGGAACAAGGCTAGGTTGGTTGCTCCAGGATACACTCAAGAAGAGGGAATTGATTATGATGAGGTTTTTGATCCAGTTGCTAGGATGGAAGCAATTAGGTTGTTCTTAGCCTATGCCTCATTCATAGAATTTGTTGTGTATTAGATGGATGTAAAGAGTGCATTTCTATATGGCAAGATTGAAGAGGAAGTTTATGTCTATCAACCTCCAGGGTTTGAAGATCCAGAGTTTCCTGACAAAGTTTATAAGGTAGAAAAGGCATTATATGGTCTACATCAAGCTCCTAGAGCTTGGTATGAGACTCTATCTACTTATTTATTAGACAATGGATTTCAGAGAGGCCAGATAGATAAGACTTTGTTCATTAAAAGAGTCAAAGGTGATATTCTACTAGTTCAAGTATATGTAGATGATATCATTTTTGGATCTACTAAGAAGGGTTTATGCACTGAGTTTGAGAAATTGATGCACAAGAAGTTCCAGATGAGTTCTATGGGTGAGCTTACTTTCTTCTTAGGACTACAAGTGACTCAGAAAGATGATGGGATTTTCATCAGTCAAGACAAGTATGTGGATGAAATTTTGAAGAAGTTTGGTTTTTCAACTGTGAAGACAGCAAGTACTCCTATGGAGACTTCAAAGCCATTGCTCAAAGATGCAGAAGCTGAAGATGTTGATGTTTACTTATATAGATCAATGATTGGATCATTGATGTACAGCTTCAAGGCCTGATATAATGTTTGTTGTATGTGCTTATGTAAGATTTCAAGTCATACCTAAAGTTTCACATCTTCATGATGTGAAGAGAATCTTTAGATACTTGAAAGGTCAACCTAAATTGGGCCTTTGAAATCCTAAGGACTCACCATTTGACTTGGAAGTTTAGACAGGAAATCCACAATAGGAGGTTGTCAATTTCTAGTGATGAAATAGATCCATTACAATGGTAAGAAGCAAACTATAGTTGCCAACTCTACTATTGAAACAGAATATGTAGCTGCTGTAGACACGTGTTATGGATTCAAAATCAAATGCTAGATTTCGGATACAATTTCATGAACACCAAGATTTTCATTAACAATGAAAGCACCATCTGCATTGTTAAGAATCTAGTGTTTCACTCAAAGACTAAGCACATTGAGATTAGACATCACTTTATCAGGGATTCATATGAGAAGAGATTAATTCAAGTGATCAAGATTCACACTGATCACAATGTTGCTGAGTTACTCATAAAGGCATTTGATGTTAGCAGATTTCAATATATGATTGCAAGTATTAGAATGCTTAACCTCGAAAGTATTTATTGAGGGGAGGTTAATTGTGTTACTATGAAGCTGATTATATACATCCACAACTGCTTCACTATCTAATCTTGAACCAATCACTGTTACATCATTATCTTAACATAAAAAGACTCAAAAACCTAGGAAAGCCAAAAGGCCCACTGAGAAATCTTAGTCTAGTGGACCTATTCCCCTTGCAGTAGATGAGACTATCATTAAAGAGTGGGAAGACAAAATGGAAAGGGCTGACACTACTGCTTCTAGCTTAGAAGCAGAGCAGGACAGTGGTAACATAAATAGGACCCAATACATGTAACACTTAATGAGTCTCTTCCTTAGGGAACTGGCTTAGGTAGTGGTCCTAGGTGCCAAGATACCATATTGGGGGGTGTAGAAGCTCAAATTAGGTTTGAGGCTGCATTTAAACAGTCTAATGATCTACCTCTCTTAAGAGTTAACACACTTGGAAGTGGGGAGGACAGCATGAAACTAAAAGAATTAATGGAATTTTGTACCAAACTGTCTGTTAGGGCTCTTGATTTATGATACAAAGAAAGATAGATTGAATTGGTTAGAAAAAGAAATAAGAGAAATTGTGAGATCGAAAAGAGAAAGAGAGCTTGTGAGAGTCAAAATTCATGATGGAAATGCTTTTTGGAATGAAATTGGAGTTAATGGTGGTATATCAAAGTTAATGCTGTTAAGCTTAAACTTACTGCTGCCAGTACTAGTTTATGCTGCTAGGCATTCACTTACTACTGTTAGGCATAAGTTAATGCTGCCAGGCATAACTTCCTACTGCTGGGTTAGTTAATACTGTTAGGCTTAACTTAATGCTGCCAGTTCAAGTTAATGTTGTTGAGGGTGATTTCATAAATACTTCGATTAAGGGTTTTAATCACTCATTCAATCGATTTTACACCTTGATATACTCTCTAATCATAAACCCTAACTCAATTTCATCTTTAATCATCAAAACCCATCACAATGTCGACCCCAAAGTTTGCTAAAACTCACAATTTGGTTGCGTTTTTGGAGAAACCCGAAGAATGTAATGGGTTTGAGGAAATTATTGATTTTCTAAATGCAAGTACTGTCCAATATGCGTTAACGGTCAATCCAACTATTTATACTACCTGTATTGAACAGTTATAGACATCTGCTAAGGTCAAAACAGTTAATGGGGAACGACAAATACAAGCCC
>BQNB010148405.1:0-16305 GCA_026074375.1 Tanacetum coccineum | reverse complement strand
GGGGAATCTTCGATTTGATTTTGCCTGCAGCCGTTGTTATCACGTAATCCCGTTTTTACCACCAAAATTTCAAAAAAAAAAATTAAAATTTTCAAAAATAAAATAAGTGTTTTGTCACAGTTTTGACTTTCCTATTGGGTAGATGAGAATAAATTTTGACTTGGCCGGGCGTGTTGAGCCCTAGCTTTGTTCCTTAACCATTTAATAAAAGAAAGTTTATTAGGCTAAGCATTCGCGGATCCTTTTATTAGGGATTTTAAATTTGCGAAGAATAAAAAATGATAGTATTATTTACAAGTAGGATGCTAAACAAAGATTATTTGGAAATCTTAAAAGCTTATAAGAGTAACTTGTCGCTTTTTCTCCCCGAAGCTCTTAACTTGACTAATAAACGTGCTTAATTTTGCTTTAACTTTAAACTGACATTTTCTAAAAAGAAGCTCTTTCAAAAACAAAAATATTCATCTTAGTCCAGCTTTATACTTGAGTTTCTAAAATGAAATTTTCTCTAAAATATGTTGCAAAATGAAAAAAAATAAAAATAAAATAAAAATAAAATAAAAATAAAAATTGAAAAAATGATGAAAACTATGGGCTGATAAAGGTTTACTGCATCTTGCCGGCTCACACAAATGACCCCCGAAATACTTCCTTTTCCCCAAACAAATGACCCCCGAAATACGAGTCTAGCTAACGACTCTCTTAAAAATTAGGCGCTTCTCGGGAGGAAACCCGTGCATTTACTTAAATGTGGAGGAGTTCATCCTCTATTCTTCTACTAATATCTAATATCTTTTGTTTATTTTCTAAAAAAAATCAACAAAACTATTTTCTCTTTGTATGCTTTTGTTTACTCTTAAGCAGGTACTCTAGCTTAAAAGATGTGCAAAATTACGACGTATGCTCAAGATTAGCTTACAGCTACGCATTTCTCTATGCCCCGGGAAGTACCGTTTTCCTTTAATTTTCCCTATTTTATCTCTATTATCAGTTATCACATTGAGGGCTATATTCAACTTAAGTGTGGAGGGGAGCCAAATAGGAAAAATTAATCATATTCCTCTATGTTTGCCCTATTAAAATTTTTTTAACTAATATTTTATTATATGTTTTGAAATTAAAGAATGCTCTTAGTAAGGCAAGTCAAACCGGATTGACATTATAGCTAGCATACTCCAGTCCACTAAATTGTGAGAAATCTAAGCCTAATAATAGATTAGTAATCTAGTCCAGCCCAAGGCCCATGGGAGGCCCAAATAAGCCCATGGCCGACCACTATATAAGATCCTCTCCTAGTCTTGGAGAGGGTTGGTTGTTCCATTTGTCATATCACATTCCATAATAAATTCATCCATATTTCCATCCAACCCACAATTATATTTGAGAGAGCCGGTAATTTAGAAGCTCTAGAACTTGTGCTTAATCATCATTTACTAGACCGAAGCCTATCACATGAAATGTATCTCGCAAAGTTCTTATTCTCGCAAGCGCTCCTTTTAATGCTATGTTGCTGAAATATCTGAAAGTTGAATGAAGAAAGTCCTGTGCTAAGCCTTAGTTGTAATAAAAAAAAAGTTCTATATGAGTTATAATAGTTCAAAAGAAATAAAGGCTTATGTTCGGCGCATGAAGATTGGATCCTCTCTAGTACCCAAGTTCCACCCTTCGGTCAGGTTTATGTGTTAAGTACAAGCCTATGGTAGCTGTCTAGATTATGTCTGTGCAAATTGAGTGTTCTTCACAAAAACATATTTAAACCCTATCTGAGTGGCTGAGTGAATTTAAAATCAAACACTATCCCTATGTGAGGTGCTATGTTATATGTCTATGCCTGAAAAGTTATCTAATATGCAAACTCTCTTAAAAATCTAAATTTTCTCCACGTCACGACAATTGATTTTTTTTTGCTTCCATTGCTAAGGGCAAGCAAATAAGCTAAGTGTGGAGGGATTGATAACGCCCAAATAAAGATACAAGTTTCATGGCGTTATTTTTATGTTTATTCTATCAATTTTCCACAAACGTTTGGTAGTTTATTTAAGCATGAATTGCTTAAAGTCTCACTTGAAGACTCTATAGACCCAAGCACATGATTTCAATACACTTTGTAAGACGAATACAAAAAAAAAGATTTTTTAGCCAAATGTTCAAGAAGTCCGCCGCACTTGCTACATTGTGCGCCGCACTTTCCCCTGAAACCCAAAACCGCCGCATTTGTTACTTTGTGCGCCGCACATTTTCCCAAAGTTTGAAGAATTAAAGTCCATTGAATGCACCTACATTAACTCCACAAAACCGCCGCACTTATTTGTAAGTGCGCCGCACTTCCAGTAAAAGTCATTAAATGTAATCGCATTAACTCCCAAAGTTTGCCGCACTTTTTCCTAAGTGCGCCACACTTTGCACCCAATCTTGCCTATAAATTGAGGACGGATTTTCATCCTCAAAGCATCCATCCTCACAATCATTCCTCACATTCTATCCCATTTTACACACACATACTTTCCCTCCTTTTACCAAAACACCAAGAAACACCTTTTCCTTTGAATAAAAAGATCTAACGATCAAGAACGAAGAAGTTTTCTTACCTAGTTGTTGAAATAATGGAAGTTTATGTAAAGTGTGCTTTTGTTATGAACTCCTTAGGCCATGAGAGCTTCTCTCATGACTGCTCGGTGAAGTTACGATAATAAATAAGTGTTTGGTATGATCTTGATCGCTTTAATCTTAAGCTTATATTGCAAACTTGTTATATCTTATCTTATCTATATTTTGCTTATCAACTTAGATTATATAATCATATCAGTATAGGTTGAAAGATCCGTTATGATCTATGTGGTTTTAAAGATTTGTCTATGGTCTTTAATGTTTGTGCTGAGAAATCCACTTTCATAAATTGATAAACAAAATAAGCTTTTTGGTCTAGTTAACTAAATATAAGTCTTAAGTTAATCAAGTTAGTTCGTAAAAATGTTTTCTGACGAGAAATCATTTTTATAAATTAAAGTCCCATCTTCGAGGTCAAATCATTTCCAACACTTATAAATTATTCTTAACTATCCGAGTAGTCATCTTTATTATCATTGATAAAACTAAAGTTATTTTCAAAATTGTTAAAGTCTATTTTCTTTCTGATTATTCGAACACTACTCTAATCCATGTGGACGACCTGGTCTTACCTAAAAAGATTATACTGCATACGTGGGTTATACTTTTACCCGTGTGTTTCCATATAATTGTCCGGTATTTTTAGTCTTATAAATTTAAAGCTTTTGAAACACATCAAACCCTTGAAATCAAAGAAACCCTTCTTGGAAATACCTTAGATATGAATGAAAATGATCTTGGAATAGTTATATCTTGCTAGAAATCATAGATATAAAAGTGTTTGTGTGTGTGTTGTTTTCCGTAAGCAAGAAGAAGAGAAGAGGGAGAGAAAATCTTTTTTGTGGCTTGCAAATGAAGAGTGAAATCCTAAGTTGTTATCACTTGGTATTTATAGGAAATGACTAGGTTAAGGGGTCTCTTGGCTTATCAATATAAGGGAACCAAATGGCTAAGTGACCAACACATACCAAGGGTGTGTGTAGTGTGGGTTCGAACGCAAAGAGCCAATGGAGGGAGAGGGGGGGGGGTTCATGGTTTGATCACTATCTTTTCTAAATAATTTAAGATTCATTCCTTAATACATAGTGGAGTTATGGTCCGCACCATGCAGGATAATAAAGGATGTGTAAGGAGGTGTTGGGTGCATGGGAGGGTGGAGACAACATGTCCCTATCCATGTTTCTCAAGCTTGTATTCGAAATAAAGTGGAAAGATTCTACTCCATTTAATTAAGAGTGTGCATGTATGCGTGTGAATTGAGTAGGGGGGATGGCCACGAAATTTTTGACTTCTAAACCCGACATATATGATAACTAAAGTTTACACGAAAAGATTACGGGTTTCCGGGGTTCTGTTAGGTCAAAAACGCGAAAAACGTAAATTATACGCTAAAATGTAAAAATCAATACCGGGAGTGAACATAAACTACGTAACACTTTAAAATGATAAAATATTGCATATAATATCTAGACTAATCAAATTCCGAAGCCGGAACGCGTCCGATGATGTTTTTCAGATTCACGCGAGATAACCTCTCTGTTTTAGGTTAAATTCAAACGTAACGGATAAAATTAAAATTAATGATCAGAATAGTTTAAAATATTAACTTGAAATTAATAGGGTGTGACATCCTTTCCCCGTTAGAAAACCTTTGTCTTCAAAGCTTAAGGAGTTGATTCAGACGCAGGTTTAGATTTAGCGAAGAGATGAGGGTACTTCTTCTTCATTTGGTCTTCGCGTTCTTAGGTGAATTTAGGACCTCGCCTTAAATTCCAACGCACCTTAACAATAAGGATACAGATTTGTTTCAATTGCTTCACTTCGCGGTCTATGATCTCGACCGGTTCCTCGATAAAGTTAAGCTTATCGTCGATCTGAATTTCATCTAATTAAATAGCAAGTGGTTCATCGGCGTAACACTTCTTCAAATTAAAAACATGAAAAGTGCTATGAACACGACTTAATTGATCTGGGATTTTAAGTTTGTAAGCAACCGTTCCAACCTTAGCGAGTACCTTAAATGGTACAATATAACGAGGGTTCAACTTTCCCCGTTTGCCGAAACGTATCACCCCTTTCCATGGTGACACTTTCAACATGACCATATCTCCAACCTAAAACTCCAAGGGCTTACGATTCCTATCGGCTAAACTCTTTTGCCTATCATGAGCAGCTTGAATACGCTTCTTGATTTGAAAGATTTTCTCAGTTGTTTCATGAACAATTTCCGGGCCAGTAAGCTGAGCGTCTCCAACCGCAGCCCAACAAATAGGTGATCGACACTTGCGACCGTATAGAGCCTCGAACGGTGCAGCTTTGATACTCGTGTGATAACTGTTGTTGTAAGAAAACTCCACCAAAGGTAGGTGCCTATCCCAACCTTTTCCAAAATCAATCACACAAGCACGCATCATGTCCTCTACAGTTTGGATGGTTCTTTTACTTTGACCATCGGATTGCGGATGATAAGTCGTACTCATGTCCAATTGAGTACCTAGAGCTTTGTTTAGCGATTGCCATAATTGAGATGTAAATCTACCATCTCGATCAGAAATAATTAAAACTGGTACACCATGCTTTGAGACAACTTCCTTCAAGTATTGTCTCGTCAACTTCTCAATTGAGTCATTTTCTTTCATTGTCAGGAAATGAGCGGATTTAGTGAGTCGGTCAATAATTACCCAAATTGTATCCGGACCAGTTGACGTCTTTGGCAACTTAGTAACGAAATCCATAGTGATGTTCTCCCACTTCCATATTGGGATCACAGGTTGAACCAATAAACCAGATGGTTTTTGGTATTCAGTCTTGACCTTAGCACATGTCAAACACTTACTAACATAGGTGGAAATCTCGGCTTTCATATTGGGCCACCAAAACAGCTTCTTTAAATCTTGATACATCTTATCTGATCCAAGATGTATTGAATATTTTAACTTATGCGACTCATGCATAATCACTCCTCTTAAATTACCAAGATTAGGTATCCAACTTCTTCCATTCAAACATAATGTTCCATCAGCAAGCGGCTCTAGTTTCTTAATCATACCACACAAATCTTCGGTTCCATAATTCTCTTCTTTCCTTGCCTCGATTTGAGCATTCAGTATTTACACAGGTAGATTCAAACTAATCGTGATAACCAAAGCTCGAACTCATAGTGGCTTAATCCGTTCCTTCGGCTCAAGGCATCCGCCACCACGTTTGCTTTTCTTGGATGATAACGAATCTTACAATCGGAATCACTTACTGTTCTAACCATCTACTTTGTCTCATGTTCAACTCCTTCTGATCTAGAATATGTTGCAAACTCTAATGATCAGTGAACACAACGCACTTCGTGTCGTATAAGTAATGTCTCCACATCTTAAAAGCAAACACTATAGCTCCCAATTCTAAATCATGTGTCGAGTAGTTCTTCTCGTGGATCTTGAGTTGGCGGGATGAATAAGATATAACTTTATCCTTTTGCATCAACACCGCACCTAACCCTTTATGCGAAGCATCGCAGTAGACCATAATGTTTTCACTACCTTCGGGTAAAACCAAAATCGGCGCACTACATAACTTCTGCTTCAACAACTGAAATGCAGCTTCGTCCTTTTTACCCCAATCAAACTTCACGCTAGTCTGAGTCAATTTGGTCATAGGTTTAGCAATCTTCAAAAGAGTTGAAGCCTTCAATAAACCTTCGGTAATAACCAGCAAGACCTAAATATTGATGAATCTCTGTCGGAGTCTTGGGCGATGCCCAATCTCTAATTGATTCTATCTTAGTCGGGTCTATATGAATGCCTTCTCTATCAATCACGTGACCGAGAAATTGTACCTTAGAAAGCCAAAAATCGCACTTTGAAAACTTGGTGTATAATTCTTCCTCTTATTACTCCTATCACCTTGAACGATCATAATTTCGTCTCCAAAATGAATATGTACTATCTTCTCGTCACAGATAATCACCACATGATTATTCGCCAGCCAATCCATACCGATGATGACGTCAAAACTACCGAGCTCTACGGGCATTAAATCAATGTTGAACGGATGACCTAATAATCTTATGGTACAGTCTCTAAGCACAGTATTTGTTTGACAACATAACTAACGTCTAAGGTATCAGGGATTACATCAAGCAAGGTACTAAAAGTAGTCGACACAAAACTTCGATCGGCACCCGAATCAAATAATACAGAAGCATAATGGTTATTGAGAAGAAACGTACCCGTGACAATGTTGGATCCTGGGTTTGCATCTCCTCAACCAATAGTATAATCTTTCCCTCTAGCTTCAGGAACAACATGCTTGTTTCCATGGTTCTGATTCTTCAGTTTGGGTCAATCCTTCTTGAAATGCCCTTGCCTTCCACATTCAAAACATGTGGCAATCCTTTGATTCACCACCGGGGCCCTCTGATTAATTGCCGCGAGAACTGCGGGCTTACAATCCATGTTCAAATGACCAAATTTTCCACAACTTCTACACTTTACAGTACATGGCCTAACATGGTGTAACATGTACTTGTTGCCAAGAGGGTGAGGTCCAACATAAACCCTTCTTTCATTACCACCAGCCGTATAGGCTCTGGCTACATTTGATCCTCCAACATTCTGCCTCTTGAACGGGGGTTGTTGTGCACGGTTGTCTCTTTGATTGCTCTCAAACTTTCTTTTGTTCTCAGCACTCCTAATTGCATAACCTTTCAACTTTTGGTCCATCAAACTGTTAGCCAACCGAATTGCAACCTGGAGTCTTGTTGGTTCAGTAGACATCACATTCCCTTAAATGTTGTCAGGGAGACCTCCAACATACCTCTCAATTCGGTCTTCCTCTTCTAGAACAATTCTAGTACACAACATAGTCAACTCTTGAAATCTCTGAGTATAAGCAGCCAAATCATTGTTCCTCACAGTCAAGTTCCACAATTCAGTTTCTATTTTTATATCTCGTTCCTTGGACAATACACTTCCGTCATCAACTTCATAAGATCTCTCCATATCATAGCAAACGCAACATCAACTCCAACTGTCCTTTTGTGTGAATTCCACCAAGTTAATGCACTATCTAGCAAAGTGCAAGTGGGATACTTAACTTGATACACTTCTGGACAATTGCTGATGTGGAACACTGTTTCTATCTTCTCAAACCATCTTGTCAAACCTACAACTCCTTCAGTCCCTTTGAAGTTGAGCGGTTGACACTTCACAAAGTCTTGATAGGTACACACACAAGCAACTGGCATAACACCTCTACCATTCTCATTTGGATTTCTATTTTTGTTGTTTCCACCATCTCCATGATTTCCATTCCCATTTCTATCATTTCCATTATTGCCGTCATTGCCATTTTAGCTTTGACTTTCGGCCTCGAGAGCGTTAGCAGCATGGGTTGCCTCATAGTTAGCCAATGCCTCAGCCACTCGCTGGGCAATGAGCTCTTCGATTGCTTCAGGGGTCATTCCGGAACATGTGATAGTCATGTCCTAAACACAAGACATAGCACATGATGAGATTCAAAACGATATACAGTGACTTATAACGAGAATTAAATACATAATATGAAATAAAATATAATAACAACATGTTTTGCCAGAACGAATAAATAACAATATCATATTTAAGATGAACACATGATGGAATAGTAGAATAAGATTTCATATATATATATATATAAAATCCGGATCGATTGAGAAGGTTTTTATTTTGAGAAGATTGAGAAGGTTTTCAAAAATGATAGATTTTTTACTTTGATTCAAGTTTTTCAAGCGTAAAACTCATTTTAATGTGATTATAATTCAAAATGTGTAAAAATATTCGAATCAATGTTAAAAAATCTCTCGTTTTTGCAATATAAGTAAAATACTGAATCTTCTATACAAATTTAAGGAATCATTACCATAACTCGATTTTAGCAATGATTTGTGAATCAAATTTGTGATTTATAGCTTTGATTCACTATTAAATGATGTTTACTTGTGAATCAAATCAAAAAATATGAATCAATTTGCTCAAACGTAGATTTCTCAATCTTCTCAAAATAAAAACCTTCTCAACGGAACCGGAGCCTATATATATATATATATATATATATATATATATATATATATATATATATATATATATATATATATATATATATATATATATGTGTGTGTATATATATGTATATATATATATATATATATATATATATATATATATATATATATATGTGTATATATATATATATATGTGTATATATATATATATATATATATATGGTTCGGCACTTTATTAAATTCACATATCTCGTTTTATCTTGTGCGTTTTCTAGTATTTTCTAAGTATAATAATTTATAAAAATTTCGGCATGACCCGTTCGGTACTTTTTAGTGGCCTTGCCAATAGTAGCACCACCCATCATTAATTGTGGGACTAGGATCCTCTCATGTGGGTCATGTTCAAAATGAACATGAGGGGTCATGTTATGTTTGTTGTGAGTGTGAAAGAAAGAAATAAAATATTATTGTGGGATATTTGCATTATTTTAAATCAAATATTCACTCATAATATACTAACATGACACATCATGTTCATTTTAAACATGAGAGGGTTTTAGTCCTTAATTGTATAATTAGAGTTTCACTCTTAAATAACTAGTCTCTGTTTTTTCTTTAGGTTTGGTGATAATGATATCACGTTAGGATATTATGGTAAGATTATTAAATTATGTCTATTTATTCATATTAGTGGGAAGTTATCATAAAACCAATCGGAAATATAAAGATGAACAATTGATTTGAGATGGATAGTATAGTAATGTAATTCTAAGGCTTTTTTCAAACAATCTATAATTATATGGAAAACAATGTATTTGAAATAATGAGTAGTAAAGTTAATGAAGTTTAACATAATTATTCGGTTATGCTTTAATAATAATCTGTGGTGTCACCGGAAATTGATACCAACGGATTCATAAGGTTTTGTTATTAAAAACAAACAAAGAAAGACAGCAAAGATGGAGACATATAATTTGTATCTAGTTTGTGTTGGATTAATTCTTGATCTGGATTGCATTAAAAGAACTGATGTTGATTATTTCGCATTGATTGAACTAATCGAGATTTATACTCTAAAATTTCTATTGCAGATTTTTGGGAAGTCTGATGTTTCTGACTTTTTGACCGACTAATCTACATGGTTACCAGGTAAAACTTTCGTTTTTCAAGAGGTTGGCGTGACCACTTTAAAGTTGTTTATACCAAAAATATCTATTGTCGTAAGACGACAGCTTATTTATTGTTAAGCTTACAGTAATTTTCACCTACACCTCAGCTGTCACGTATATTTTTTAAAATAACACATTCCTTTACATGTCAAGTAAAGACTTATTAGTAACCAAAACACATCAAACAATAATCTCACTTTTTTAAAACATATCTCACTACATATCACAAAACAATAAAGTACCAGTAAATACCATTTTAGTTGTTTTTCATTAGTTGGGGTGCAACTATATAACTAAGGCCCTATTTGCTCTCCTTCGCGCACTAGAATTCAGACCGTCAAAGCTTTACCTCCCCTTCACCTTCATCTACATAAACGTTCGTTTAGACATAAAATGTGATAACTAAATGTTTTGTCTCGTAAAAATGGAGATAAACTTAATTTGGGAAAAGGACATAAAATGTGCAAGTTAGGGTTGTTTCTTCGTAAACCATGTATTCAATTTTATTTTTTTTTCGTTTTGGCATAAATAAGTAGTCAACTTATTTTTTGCCAATTTGATAATTTTTGTTAAATATTTAACGATTATCTGTTAAGTTTGTATTTCATGTTCGTACCACCGACGACACCACCACCACCACCAATCACCGTCGCTACCACCCATCTTCCCACCACCACTACCAACCACCGTTATGTTGCCACAAACCCCACCCATCATCGTTCTACCCTAACAACATACACCATCGCCACCCAACACTTTTATCGCCACTGTTGGCACCCCATAACCAACACCTTCGTCGTTACTAAACCCAACTAATTGCCGCCATCACCACCATATCCACCCACCATCGTCGTCACTCTCAACCCCAGCCACGTCTCGGCAGATGTGGCAGGGGTGGTTGGTGATGGCGGTGGTGATTGGTGGCGATAGACTTTGATAAGTGAAAATGTAACGGATAATCATTAATATTTATCGAGGAAAATCCTTAAGTTGGATAAAAAAATACTTTGCACCATTTTCATGCCAAAAAAATGGTTTATTTTTGATTGAAATGCCTTAACTTTGGTAGTTTTGGTGTCACTACCCAATTTAAACTTATGTTACACAGACTATGAAGTATCGTTGAACCAATAAATTCTGTGCAGTTTTTGTTGCATGTACTTTGGAGATACTCTTATCGATGCCAATATGACACAGGACCGTGTACATATATCGTCTTCTTATATATTGTGACATTTTAGCATATGCACACATTCACGCATAATATTTCTTTCGTCCTAAAATTATTGTCTCCTATTGATTTTTTAAGTCTTGATTTTCCAATTTTAACTTTAAATATTTTTGTTTGTATTATATAATATTTGATAAAAATATTTAAAGTTAAAGTTGGAAGAAAAAGACTTAAAAGTCAATAGGAGACAATAATTTTGAGACGGTAAAAGTAGTATTTTAGGGTCTATGTTTAGTGTTCAAACTTGTATATTGTGACATTTTAGCATGCGTACGTTTAAATAGTTAGATTTGTTACTTCTTTTTAGAAACAAGGTTTTTAGCCCGCGCATCGCTGTTACAGAGGAGGGCTTATTTTTTTTCTTAGTTGAAGCAAAACGACATTCAGCCGAAAAGTGATACGATAGAAATGTATCCGCGGGAAGGACAACTCTTTCGCGATACAATTTTTGCAGCTAAGATCAAGCAATAATAAGTGCATAATTAAGCAGCAAACATAAATATAGAAAGGACACAGTAAGTGGTTGGGAGCAGTGTCTAATGTGCCATAGGTTTTGTCAGAATTCCATATGCACTAAAAAAGAAACCAAACGATGTTATATCTTGTACAAATCAAATGGGAGAAGGATACAGAGGTTAGAAGCAAATAGTCGAAAGAGACAAATAAAAAGGACCCAAAGTGATTTTGGGTCAATATAACTCTAGATCATTACAGCGCATTATTTATAGAACAATTTACGTAAGTCCCTTTGCTAGGCTGCTAGAACATATTGCCGTTATTATAGTCCATTGAATCTAAATCCTAAATGAGCCTACATATAATAAATATCATAAATGAAAGCAACTTTTATTGTATACTTTTGAGGTTTGCAATGCGTAGAATCATAAAGCTTACGGATAAATTTTTGCAAAATAAGCGCACCATACTATAATTTAAGTTACCTAAGTCTCTTTATCGATCTGCTTGTATGTAATACATAACTTGAAGAAGTTGACCTTCCACACAAACTTGTTCCTTTCATATGACAACCTGTAGTACGATCTTTTGTTAGACGTATTTTTCTATCAATTATTCAATCTTTTTAATTGCTAGTTTTTAATTGTTTCTTTTAATTGGTAGATATAGATAATCAAATAAATCATTGTTAACATTCAAATTCATTGTCCAAACAACAAGCGAAGTTTCAATTTCACAAATCATTGGGGAAACGACCCGAGAAATCATACTTCCCGGTTAAGATACGTATTATATTATAATATATATTTTTTGAAGAATTTCCTTTTTACCTTTGTCCTCAAGGGTGAATTGGGAATTTTCCATAGTATTTTATATATATATATTTTACGCGTATCAGTACGCCTACCCAGTATTTGTGTGGTTATTGGAGCAGATGGATCCGCCTATGGTCCTGCCCTAATTTTAGTGCTCCAGCTGGTAGGCCCTTTAGGTGCGTAAGTGACATATGGTTATTGATTAGCGGTGATGCTAAGGTTGTTTGCATATATTCACTGTCATATAGCACTATTGTCCACTGTTGAAATATTGGCATAACTTTTGGGTTTAAGGTCAAACCTACGAGCTCACCAACATTATTGTTGATGTTTTCGCGTATCATTTTTAGGTGATGTGAAAGAGGAATAGTTGGGTGATGTGATAGCAGACTTAGATGTATCTCGAGTGGAATTTCATGTGAAGTCTTGCTTGTTTAGTTCATTTGGCTTTAGTATTCAGAAGTTTTGGTTTAAGTTTATATTTTGGACCCTTGTGAGGGCTTATGAATAATTGTAAGAGATTGTGGATTTTGATAGTGATTTGGGACATCACTCGAGGTTGTTCGAGGTTGATGGTCTTCGTAACCCTTGAAGTTCATGCATTGTAGTTTTCTCTATTTTGTATATTTGTTATGATTAATCATTATGTTGCATTCCCGAGTTTTCGCCATTGTCGGGGTGTGACAGATTGGTAATCAGAGCCAAGGTTATAGAGAACTAGATGGATTGGCCTAGACTATAACCTAAGATTCATCGTTTAGTTGCGTATAGGATCTAAGTGCGCGGTGTTCCACTTTTGTTTGCTTTCGCGTGTTCGCGGTTTGGTGCTTTAGTTATGTCAGTCATTGAAATGTGTGAGCTGAATATTGAGTGTGACCGAGAAAGGATGCGAATATATACGGTGGCCAACGTAGTTATAAGCGTATCACAACTCACTCATACTTAGTAATGTTGTTTACACAAATCGATGTTGACACCGTAAGGTGGTATTATGTGTATATCTATATATATAGTAAGATATTCTATATATGTTAGTCTTCCCACCTACCTAACTTTACCCATGTTCTCCCTCGTGTTGACAATGCAATAAGTGCTAGCCAACTTACTGCCGAATCATTAGGAGGGGGAACAGGTGTACGGGCTAGTAAAGGTGGAAAGGGTAGAAGACCTAGGGAAGGTAATGATGAGCGTGTTAATGATTTGAATGGTCAAGGAAATGACCAGGGTTTGAGAGCTAATGGGGGCGTATATGGAGTCAATGGAAATGTAGAGGGAGTCAATAGGGGTGTAGGAGGAGCACCCGACTTCTTGACCATCATTGTCCAACAATTACAGAACCTCTTACCTACTATGCTAGCTCAGGTTGGTAACCAAGGAAATGTTGGAAATCAAAATGGTAATGTGGTTAATGAGAACGTTTAGGAGAACATTGGGAATGTGATAGTAAATGGCAACCAGGTAGGTTGTTCATATAAGGAGTTTTTAGCTTGTAACCCTAAAGAATATGATGGTAAGGGAGGTGCTGTAGTTCTTACTCGTTAGATTAAGAAAATGGAGTTTATGCATGATATGAGTGGTTGTAGTATTAACCAAAAATTAAAGTACACTGCTGGTTCATTTGTAGGTAAGACTTTAACATGGTGGAACTCCCAGATCCGCATGCTAAGCCTGGAAGTTGTTGTTAGTATGTCATGGAATGACTTGAAGTTTATGATGATAGAAGAGTTTTGTTTTAGTCATGAGATGCAAAAGTTGGAAATTGAGTTGTGGAATCACGCCATGGTCGGGGTTGTCCATGCTGCATATACCGATAGGTTTCATGAGTTGGCTAGGTTAGTTCCGCATTTGGTAACTCCAAAAAGTAGGATGATTGAGAGGTATGTGTATGGCCTTGCTCCACAAATCCGTGGGATGGTGGCAGTAACGGAGCTAAAGACTATACAGAAGGCTGTGCAGATTTCTGGTGCACTGACCGATGAGGTTGTGAGAAATGGATCAATTAAGAAGGTTAAGAAAATAATAAATGTGGGGAACCTATCAAGGATAAGAATGGTAAGGATGATAATAAGAGGAATAGGACTGGGAATGTTTTTGCTACTACTGTAAACCGTGTAGGAAGAGAGAATACTGGTATTTGGCCCAACTGTACCATCTGCAACTCCTACCATGCACTCGGAGGACCTTGTCGCACATGCTTCAACTGTGACCGCCCGGGTCATTTGGCAAAGGATTGTAGAGGCATGTCAAGGAATGTGAATCCTGTCAATGCTAGAAACCCAACTGTTAGGGCATGTTATGAGTGTGGTAGTACCGACCATATCAGGTCAGCTTGTCCTAGATTGAATAGAGCACAAGGACCGGAAGAAAATCGTCCAAATCAAGTTGCTGCTAATAATAGGGGTCAGGGCCATGGAGACCAAGGGAACTAGGCTAGGGGTAGGGCATTCATATTAGGAGCAGAGGAAGATCGCCAGGATCTGAACATTCTGACGGGTACGTTTACTTTAACCAATCATTTTGCCACTACCTTATTTGACTCTGGTGTCAACTATAGTTTTGTTTTCACTACTTTCATACCTCTGTTAGGCTTAGAGCCTAGCGAATTAGGTTTCAAATATGAGATTGAGATAGCTAGCGGGCAGCTAGTAGAGACTGATAAGGTTATTAAGGGTTGCAAACTAGAAATTGAGGGTCATGTTTTTGATATCGATTTGATACCTTTCGGGCATGTGAATTTTGATGTGATTATAGGTATGGACTAGTTGATATCGTTTGGCACATTCTGAATTGAAGGAGTTGTCAGGACAACTCAAGGAACTCCAAGACAAAGGTTTCATTCGACCAAGTTCGTCGCCTTGGGGAGCACCGATATTGTTTGTGAAGAAAAAGGATGGTTCTTTTAGGATATGCATTGAAAATAGAGAATTGAACAAGTTGACTGTTAAGAATCGTTATCCACTTCCTAGAATTGATGATCTATTTGATCAACAGCAAGGGTCGCAGTTTTTCTTGAAGATAGATCTTAGGTCTGGATACCATCAGCTGAGAATGCATGAGGATGACATTCCAAAGACTACGTTTAGAATTCGTTATGGATGTTTCGAGTTTACAGTAATGCCCTTTGGTCTGACTAATGCACCAGCGGTATTTATGGATTTGATGAATTGATTTTGTAGGCCTTATCTTGATAAGTTTGTGATAGTGTTTATAGACAACATCTTAATCTACTCTAAGACTCAAGAGGAGCATGTAGAGCACTTAAGTTTAGTTTTGAGACTGCTTAAGAAGGAGAAACTGTATGCTAAGTTTTCTAAGTGTGAATTTTGGCTAAGAGAAGTACAGTTTCTTGGGCATGTGACAAATGGTAAAGGGATTCATGTAGACCCTAGTAAGATTGAAGCTGTTAAGAATTGGAAAGCCCCTAGAACTCCGACTGAGGTTCGTTAGTTCTTAGGATTGGCTGGATATTACCGTAGGTTCATTGAGAACTTTTCTAAGATAGCTAAGTCTCTTACTATCTTGACTCAGAAGTGTAAGACTTTAGATTAGGGTGAGAAACAAGAATTGGCATTTCAAACCTTAAAGGATAAGTTGTGTAATGCGCTTGTTCTAGCTCTCCTCGATGGACCGGAGGACTTTGTGGTATATTGTGATGCGTTCAGGATAGGACTAGGCTATGTGTTAATGCAAAGAGGTAAGGTGATAGCCTATGCGTCTAGGAAGTTAAAAATTCATGAGAAGAATTATACTACCCATGATTTGGAGTTGGGAGCGGTCATGTTTGCACTTAAGATCGGGAGACATTAACTGTATGGGACAAAGAGTGTCATCTATACGGATCATAAGAGTCTTCAGCATATCTTTAGTAAAAAAATAGTTGAATATGTGACAGCGTCGATGGATAGAGTTGTTTAGTGATTATGACTGTGAAATTCGCTACCATCCTGGTAAGGCGAATGTGGTGGCTGATGCCCTAAGTAGGAAGGAAATACT
>BQNB010148404.1:0-16305 GCA_026074375.1 Tanacetum coccineum | reverse complement strand
TCGATTAATTAATAACTCTTTTAATTAATAAATTTTGGTGGTCCCAAGTGTATTATTTTATAGAGTTTCTACTGTACATATTAATTGCAAATACTTGACTCAGGAATAATACCACATGAATAAAAACATCAAGGTTGGAAAGCTCAATATTAATATACAGGAGGTATTAGAAAACATTTAAAAATTCAAGCAATGCCCAAATTATTTTTGGTATCCCAAACCTGGTTACCAAATTATGTTGTAACATGCGCTACCAAGTTACAACATAACCAAGCCTAAAACGCATTTTTTTATTTTATTTTATTTCACACAAACAAGCACAAAAGAAAGCACACAAGCATACAGAAATAAGAGATGAATAGAAGGTCAAGCACACACAAACATAACACATACTTCAATCAAACAATCAAAAACTACAAAAACCGTTCCCCGGGAACGGCACCAAAAACTTGATGTGTAATTTCCTTTAAAAGAAACTACGTCAGGTTTTACATTTATAAAACCCTAACTACCTCAACTATTCCTACGCACTAAATAGCAGTGTACCCTATCGTGTATAGTGTAGTGATTGGTAAGTACGGGTGCCGATCCAAAGAACGGTTTGTGTCTCTAATCATTTAATCAAAATTATTTTCTACCTAAGAAAGCAGGAAAGAAAACGTGTTTGTGTTTTGAGATTTTTGTAGGATGTTTGGGTGGTAAGCCTTACTGTCGAAAAGGGAATTTGTATAGTAACAGACAACTAGAAAGGATGAACACATTTAATCACTATGATCTAATGTCTAATCACAACCTTAAATGGAGGTTTTCCAATTAACTTATGAGATACGCTTAACTCTAACAGGTGGTCTCCTATTAGCTCGCACTCCTAACCGAATATTAAGTGCTAAGGGTTCACCTAATGGGTATAGGCCCAACGGCTATAAGCATTGGTCATCCTGTAGTCGATCGTGCACCAGAGTCTTTGAGATCATATAGACCCTAACGCACTCAACCTCATATTAATACTAAGACAGGTTCACAAGGATCAAAAAGCGTACTACATAAATTATAACGAAAGCGAAAGGACATCTAGATCATAAATAATAATCAAAAGATAATTAAATAAATAAACGGTTACGAACAATTAATAAAGCATAACAAATAATAGTCGCCTCAATAATTATATTGCTAGATCTAATAAGTCAAAATAATAGTATTAAATTGACCATAAAAAGTTGAAGTATAAATACAAGTAGCGCTATACTAATGCTCGCGATCCCCTAGTCGAATACCATAGCAAACCACGAAAGGTTGCCCTATAACAGGCTACGAGCAGCCCTTTATTCTTCTTTTTGTTATGTCGGCTATCACCACCAGTGACGAATTGAATTCCATTTGATATCATGCGTCACCATTTATAATAAGTGTGAAGTTTGGCTCATTGACGCTTTTGTTCCCTCATCTTCATAATGTTTTGTCAATAATAAATGAAACTTCATAGCATATGCGCAACTTTAACCCCTGTGATGAGTCATCATTACGGCGTAACTGCATCGGCCAAGTTACGTCGTAACCCTTCTGACGCGGTATTCCATCATTTAGTGTAAAAATTGGTTATAGCGTAATTACATCGAACCAGTAAAGCCGTAACCGTTAGTCAGCATATATATCTTCTTTAATGATTTAATTACGGCGTAACTCCTACGGAATAGTTATGCCGTAACTCCTTCCATAATGCCGATTTTGTTGAATATTGTTGTTTTTCCGCATCTTTTCCGTTCTAATGCCTTTAGTTACCTGAATTTAAAATATAAATGAATTAAGTACCAAATTTATATAAAAATGATATAAAACAAGGCAATAAACTCGGGAACTTGATATATAAAAGTATTATTTGATGTTGTTAAATATTGCCCTACTTAACTTCTACTTGCCCTCAAGTAGACCTTTTAAATAATTCTCAAAAAGATATCTCCTAGGTTATTAAGGAAGATATGAATTTAAAAATCACTTATGCTAGAAAATTCTAAACCGAGCACCTCGCGAAAGGAAAAATGAATCACACTCATACTCTCACTAATCTATGTGTTTCATTTTTGGTGATCACTCAATTGCTCAGTCATGGCGAGTATTCTATCGTAAGCTTGGCAAGGATACTAATCTCCACCACTAGAGTCTAGATGCAACTGTTCAAAAAAGAAAATAGGTTGACACAACACAAAGGCTTATGGGGTGAATCATCCTCTAAATGCAATCTTTACTAAAAGCGTTACACCAACAAGGGCGACAAAACCACACATGCACATCCGTAACGACAGATGAGACATGTATGATTGCTCACTCCCTCATTCGAGCAAAACCAATGGTTAGGATGAGGAATGATATAGGGTATGGATCTTCTAATCTTTTACAAAAAGCGTTACGCCAACAAGGGCGAGAAAACCACACATACACATCCGTAACGACGGATGAGATACATGTGATTGCTTACTCCCTTATTCGAGTAAGACCAACGGTTAGGGATTAGGCATGGGTGCACATTTAATTTGTGTTAAATAAAAACAAAAAACAAATAGTTTCCTAAGTCCACAATCTCCCCGTCACTAGTCACATTCAAATCCCATAAGGCAAAAACGAGGGTCGAAAGTCAAGGGGTCTTCATAATACACGAGTTAATGAGTACGAAATGTAGTGTAATGCCTCATAATCACCATAAACTAGGCAAGAAAGACGCATTAACTCGGCCTTCATTATTAATAAACAAAAAATTATGTTCTAAATTTTTTTAAAATTTTAGGGTAAAATCAGCACATAATCTAACCAAATAACTCATTTCTATCTCCCTTCCTCCCACTTGAGATGTACAATGCCCACATTGTACAAATATAGACTTAAAATAGAAAGGAGAGATAGAAATGCCATGGGTTTATAAGAACTACCCGTTTACATACATCAAAACGGATATAACTAATCATCGTCAGCTGGATAAGGCGAGAATACTATCACATCATAGTAAAGCTGATTTATAATTTTGATCAGCTGAATACAAACTTATAAACTCTTGCTTACATGCTCTTTACTCTCTTTATTCTCTTTTTTTGATGCAAGACAAAGATACAATGAATCACATTAAAGATACATATATACATAAGCATCCCTCCACTTGAGATCAACTCTCTTCAAAACCCAGCTTCATCAAACACACTCTATCCTAACCCGCGACTTTTTCTAGTGAAAGCAAAATAAACCAACAACTCCCCGATCATGGACAAAAGAAACTACATGGTAGGCTAGGCGATTGGTGTAACAAAACAACATATATTTGGGTTTAACAAAATGAAAGGAAAGGCTCAGCAGGTTGTACTAGGGGTATCTTGCACTGAAATTTAGTGCAACAAAGGGTTTAACATGGGGATTCACTAATTAGTGTGAAAAGTTAATATACACAAAACATATATAAGTTATTTGGGGTTAATCCTAAAATTCGCCTTTCATTACAGCTACACCGATTACACTAGGTGCAATGCTCATTTTGGGGGTCTCAAAAATATATATCAGGCCAAGTTCTAAAGTCTACTACAGCCACCGGCATACTCATTTTTATGTATAAGGGGAAAACGAAAAGGATTATCCTCACACAATGGAATTATAAGGTAGGGTATGCTCAGTAAAGTCTTAACTAGTTAAGTAATGAAAAACATGTCAAAATTTTATTAATGAAATATTTTTCAAGAAAAACTAGAAAAAATAAAGGCAAGTATAATCAAATGGGTGTTTATTTCTAATCCCTTCCCACCACTTGAGTCAAACTTAAGCATATAAAATTAAAATAGGAAGGGTTAGAAATAGAACAGATTACTCCCCTAGATTTGCTCAGAATGATGAAGAGACAACATGCTCTAAGCCAATCTCCAAGCCTGCTTCCTCGAGCAACATTCACCATTGCATATATCTCCACCATCCATCTGAATAACATCTGACTAGTCCAGCTTGTAATGCTTTCTTGCAGCTTGATTAGCATCCTAGCACCACATATGTGCATTCACTTGTATAGCTGCAAGAAAGGCTAACACCAAAAGCATAAACCTGGATAAAAGCACAATAGCTCAAAATATACAAAATAAACCTAACTCACTTTCATAGGAATCACGATTGCATTTACCGTATGAAACAAGCCTTTTAAACCACTTGGTGGCCCAAGTGGACGAGTGAAGTCTACCTACAAAGTTCATTTATCAAATATACACGGTTTTGTAAAAATTTCAAACATTTAAAGATTTGCAGGAAGGGATTACGGCTTAACCATAGATTGGGTTACACCATAACCATGTGGCAAAAGTATTTTAAAATTTTGATCATATCTAGTTACGGCGTAATCATGGAGGGGGTGATATGGGCTTAAATACACATACCTTTTTCCATCAAATCCGGACTTAAATGACCAAAACGTACCAAAAATGCATTGTATTTGTATGTTTTTATTTATATTGTGCAGGTAACGTATATCTAAGAAAAGGACAAAAAACAAAGCAAAAAACGACAAAACCGAGCACGAAATGGAAAAGCAATCAAAGCCAAAGTCAATAAAATTCAAGCCAAAACCTTAACCCTACAGCTAACCAACCCATGTGACACCCCCACATACCCTTCTCCCATTCGTCAGTTTTAATCAAAGGGTCAAGAATAAACCCTTGGAGACCAATCTGATCCAACGATCATAATTAGAAGGGCTAGAAGCTTCATTGCTAGGAGACAGGGTGAAGGCAGCTAGGGTTTTATGACTCTATAAAAGGAAGCTCAAGAGGAAGGCCAAAAAGGAGAGTCTTAGTTTTATAGTTTTTTTAGCTAAAATTTAATTTCAATGTATTTCTTTAATTTCAGTATTGTAACTTAAAGTTTAATCAATGAAAGTCTCTTTTTAATTCCAAGTGTTCTTCATATTTACTTTTTATTGTTAATCTTGGTTATAAGTTTCTTAAATCTTTAAAACTGTTTTCTTTAAATTCGTATAAGCTACAAACTTAGACCCATAAGCTTATTCATAGCTTATGAGTCTAAGCTCACTCTTAAACATACTCACTTAAAAAGTTACTCAGAAAGAAGAAATAAGAAAGAGGAAAGGTTTATGAAATATGGTTTATGATGAAGGGGTAAAAATGGTGACTGTTTCAAGCTTGTTTGGTTTAAAAGCTATAAAGGAAGGTTTATTGCTGGTTGTAGAGCTTGTGGCAAGCACTTAGGTTAGAATAGGTAAGGGTTTTTGGTTTAAATCAGTCTCAAAAAGCTTATGACCTCTTGTAAGTGTTCTTTTTAAGTTTTACTTATTTATAGCTTATTAGCTTATTTTCTGCTTATTTGTGCTTCTTTCTTGTTTGAATCTGCTTATTATTGCTAATTATTGTTGTTAAGTGCTTAATATATAGGTGTTATAGTTTTAAATATCATTTTGCAAACTTTTCTTAAAAATCAGTCAAAAATCAAAAATATTAGCATAGTTTATTTTCTTGTTAATTCTGCCTATTTGATTGTTTCTAGTTGTTTATTTAAGTTGTTATAAGCTGTTTGATATCTGGTAGTGAGGGTTTGTTCATTAAATCTTAGGCTTGCAGTAAAAAAAAGGGTTGAGAAAGTTAGTTAAAGGGGTGTTTGGATTGTCTGTGTTTGTGTTTCAAAGTGGGTCAAAGCAGTCAAATGCTATTGGGTCACTTTTGCCTATCTTTAATCAGTTAGTTGAACCTGTTTATTTGCATTTTTAAGTTGAATCTTGCATTTTCCAAGTTTTCATGAGCATATGTTTGAATCTGTGTGATATTGTAATTGTTCATGTGTTCTTATTTATTGCTTGATCTGTGCTTTATTGTCTCTAATGTGTTTTTATGACTTGTCTAAGTCCTAATTCAAGTAGAAATTAAGTCACATTAGGGTCTGCTAATCTTTGTCTTTGTTTGGTCTAGGTTCTTCCAAATAGTGCAGTGTGCATCAGATCTGTCCAGCTTTTTCTATTGCATTATTCTCTGTTATTGATTCCAAATGGCTGGATTTTTGATCCTAGTTGTAGATTGGAGGTACAAAGTTTGTGTATTTGCATTTTTGTTGTCCAGCTTATCCAATAAGCCCTTAAATTGATGTTAAAAAACCCTTTTGAGTCTGTTTCCCATTCTGAATTAGCTAGGAGTATTTGTTGTGTTTGCTTATTTCATTGCTTATTTGTATTGCAAGTTGGTTCTAGATTTTCTATTTCTATACTGCTTAATAAGGGTCTGATCCTGTTTGTCTTTATTTTTTTTCGTAGAGTCTGAGCTTATCATTAAGCCTTTGTTTTCATTTTTAAAATTTTTTGAAAAGCTGAAAATTTGTCTAGGTGTCTAATTTGCTTTTTGCTTTTTTTGTTGCTTATTTGAGAGATATATAAAAGGATTTGTTTTTTTAAAGTTGTTGTTTGTTGGCTTATTATAATTGTTGTGTTAAAACTTTTCAAAAATTAAAAGAAAGAAAAAAAATACCAAAAAATGGCCATGGGATTCGAACCCATGACCATTTAGTCAGGCAAACATACTAGTGAGTGTGTGTGTTAACCATTGTGCTACATTAGCTCATCCGTCCAAACTTTGCACCATTTAATATTTAACCAATCATCATTTCTATTTTTTTTATTATAAGCGGTGTCTTATTTTGCTTTTTAACTGCTTATTGCTTAAGCTACTTGTCCAGTTTGTATTTTTCTTTGAATCTCCATAGTCTAAAGTACTTTTCTGCATTTTTTTTCAGAATTTTCCAAGTTAATTTACTATTTTTAATCATTTTTTCTTTATAAAACAATTTTTAAATCATTAAAAAGTAAAAATATCATTATTCTTTTTTTTTAAAATTTTCTTTTATATTTTAGGTCCTAGGAAAAATAAAATTTGCATCAGTAGAAGGTTATTTTGGCAAAATTTGGTTTTTTATATAATCGGGGTGCGTGTCCTGTTGCTAGTGGTTTCGTGGTTTTTTTAGCTCATAAGTTCTGTTTTTTGTCGTGTGTTTGGTTGCTTCTTTGACACTTTTAGTCACGTTGGAATTATTAAACAGTAAAAATATCACGGTTGGTTTCTAATTTGTTTTATTCTGGTTGGGTTGCGCGGTTTGAACGTGACGCGTTGGAGGTTTTAACTTAAAAGCTTTCTGTTTTAGGGTTTCTTTTACTTTGTTTTTGTATTTTATTTGTAGAAATAGATAACAATTAAAATATGATGATCATTCAAGAATAGTCTACAACCCAAACTGCTTTTCAAATTCATGCCTCGTCGGGACATAACGACCAGGGTCCGGTTTTAAACTTTTGGGATTAAACAACTATGGTAGTGAGAAACCGATTACTTCCCGGTTTACTATATATATTATTGATATTATCCCTATTTATTTATATATATATATTATGTATTTATTGTATTTAAAAAGGGAGCTTGATTGTCAATTTTGGCGGCGGCTACCGGGGATGGCCTGTGAGACGATTATCGAGTTGAAGTTTTTGTTGTGCCTTGAGACCCTTCTTGGAAGTTATTTTCTTTATAAAAATATAATAAAATACAAAATATTTTTACATATTATTTTATTAGTATATAAAACAGGAAAAAATTAAAAAAAAATAATAAACATTATCTAAAATAAAGCATAAACATTTCATCTTCAATATAATGGCTTACCACTGAAGCATTATCATAATAAGTTCCGAACCAATAGATTAAAAAACTTACCTTTTGTGTCTCTTGCGAGGAAGGTTTACCTTTGATTGATTAACAATACTACCAAGAGGGGTATAAGGAGGAGTTGGTCGAGGTGGAGAACTACGACCCAAAAGAAGAAGGTTTTTAATAGCTTCGCGCTTTCCCGCTCCTCCGCTCCTTTGTGCGTTTTTCTTTTAAAGAGCTACCGTGAAGCTTGTTGATTAATTGGTTTAAGTTTCCTTATCTCATTTTATCCTTTAATAAAATGAATTGTTTAAAAAAAACCTAAAAACCCAAAAATAATCTTCTTTTTCTTTTTATCCATTTAATTTTTTTCTTAACCCTTTATATTGTTTAATTCTTATGGCGTCATTCGACTATCGTTTAAATCCCTTTTCACGATTATAGAGGTTCGTCTTGTGGGATCTTTGTATATTAAGGGCTATTGTTTGTACACGATCATCTCAACAACCCCTTCTTGATTGTCCCAAGTGTGGAGGAAAACTGGTTGTTGGTCCAAATTCGTCCAGATGGTACTCTATGGCGAAAGAAAATAAGATGGGACGTTTGGTTTACAATTTGTCATGAAAATGGAAATTTTTCCAAGACTTCATAAATACTTACGAGTCTATCCGATGATGATACCAACTGTTGTTATGTCCTTCGAGAGCCATGCGTTGTTCAAACAGTACACCCCCTGGTAAAAACAATTCATCGCAAAGTCCTCCACAAATTAACACTATTGTTGTTACGAGTGTGGTGTGATTGTAGACGATATCTTTTGTCAACGATGTACTTGTAAGTCTTTTTGGGAAAAGGTTGCTCATTTGTTTACAATTGTCCACCGCAAATTTTGATTATCTCTAATCCAGAAACATGCTACAATCAAAACCTTAATGAGATCCTACAAATTTGCAAAATTTGCCTACATCAATGTCTTTTGGGTACATGCCAACAATGTGGTTTTAATGAAATGATGGAGTTTGTTTTTATGATATGTTGGAAATGGGAACACCTAATTAATTTTTCAAACTTCCGTACTCTTTTAACGATTTCTCACGTTTTGCAACCAACCCTCCACACCCATACGTGGCCATATCTTGTGAGTTATGTGGGAACGATGCCCATCATGGCTATGATTGTCCACCTCAAGTCCCGTTTGTCTACAATCAGGACCCGTGTTTCAATCAAAACTTTGATTATTTTCCATAAACTTCACCGAGTTTTCCACAATAATCTCCGTGTTTGCGAAGATTGTGGGAGTCCTAACGAGACCGTTTCAATGTAATTCCGATGAATTATTATGAAAACCTAATCCGTGTTATATTCTAATTCTTCTGGTTTTGATCCAAACTTAACCCCCACAATATACCGCTTATCATCCTATCTTCAATAATCAAAATGAGCTTTTCAAATCTTAAAATAAGCTTATGGAGCTAATCGACTCTATATGTGGATATGGTAGGTCAATATAGCAAAAATAGGAGAAGAAAAGAAGATTGGCTAATTGCAGAAGATCAAGCAGCTTAAAGATCGATATTGGGAAGATTCCAATTTGTTTTGATTGATGACGAGGACTATACCACATTGCAATCACACCCCATCTTATCACCGAGGAGCCGTTGACTCTTCATAATGGAGGATCATGAGCATCTTGACGCTATTCCCTTAATGGCAACAGAATCAGTCAAAGTATTAAAGTCTAGTGTGAGAACCTTGTCCCGATCCCAGTGAGTTGTATGGTATTCCTGACAGATTCCTTGTCTTGTGTGGATACTGCCTCTTTGTAACAATCTACCCCTCTGAAGCTTTCAAAGAACACTCTTAGATTGTCATCAATTTCACACGTTGATTCTACTCGAGTGATGATGATTCTCCCTTATATGTGAAGGATATCGATTATTTCGATGCATCACTCCCGATGCTGAGATTGTCAGCGTAGGAGGTGAGTTGAGATTGTTATCCCGGAAGTTAGAGGGATTGACGATGATATTCTTCTAACAATCAAAGACGATATTCTTCGTGAAAAAATTGTTAAATGTCATCTTTCTTATTGTAACATCGAAGCATTAAAAAGATAATTATACTCCATCTTTTGATTTTGGTGACCAAGTCTTCCTCCACATCCTTTTAACCTTTTCTTGGATGGAGGCACTAAACACCTTTGATAATTCTTTAACCGAATCTGAAACGTTCTGCTTTGATTTGGAAGAGAATAGTAGTGGCAGCACCACTACTCTTTCTGATGATTCTCTTCCGGATTATGAAAGCTCTTCTATATCGATGACGATCATATTGAGAGAAGAGTAGGGGTTTAGTACCACTACTCATGCTGATTTTTCAATATGTTTGTTCATCTGTGATCTTTCGATTAAATCGTTTCCTCTTGCCGATAGTGAGTAACTTTTTCATGAGGAGTTCGCCAATGAACTTGCTCACATCATATCTCCACCGGAGTATGATTGTTTCTATTTTAAGAGTGAGCCGATCGGTGAGTTGACTAGTATTGTTGATTCTCTGTGGGATCGTAGTGAACGTTTCTTTCTATGACAATGTGGAATTTACCATTCAGGATGGACAATTCTCCTCTCTTGGCATATGTTGTATGGATTTTTCTTGCTTTTCTCACGTTATCCCGTTACTCCACCATATCTTTCATATTCTTTATGGGAATCAATAAAGATACCATTTTTGACCCCGACCATCTGTTTATCATTCTTTTATGCCGGGTATATCTTATCGGAGTGGAACTTTTAGTATTCAATGTTTATTCCCAAACCACTTGAATGAAAGTCCGATGGAGATTTTTATCTTCCACTTGTTTTCCCCATGGACCATGAATTCAGGGGTCGATGTCCAGGGCTCAAGACTCGGTTAACAAAAATAAGCGCTTCGTGGGAGGTAACCCATGCTTATCTGTAGTTATATTATGTAGTAATGAATAAGTGTTTTTTATTGTGGGAGGCTCGCCTCTTCCATTATCTCGTGTTTTGTGTTTTGTGGTTTATTGTCCAGGATTTCCCGGATTGTGATGACTCTCGTGCTCGCGGTTTTGTCCTTCATTCACAAGAGCTTCATATCCTCAGCTTCATTTTGGGAATCCGATATCCAAATCTTATCGACTAACGTTTATCTTTAAGCATACTTAATAAACGGCTTAGGATTTGCGTATAGGTCCCTTCATAAACCTTTAAGGAAATGTTTATTTCTAGTATGTTGGGTGATTCTTTCGATTTGTTGTTCCCTGCAGTCGTTGTTTTGGTAATCCTTTTTACCACCAAAATACCAAAAAAATGAAAAAATTTAAAAAATTTCAAAAATAAAATAAGTGTTTTGTCATAATTTTGACTTTCCTGCTGGGTAGAATAAGAATAAATTTTGACTCGATCGAGCGTGTTGAGCTCTAGCTTGTTCCTTAACTTTTAGACTAAGCGTTCGCGAATCTTCGCGAAGAACGAAAAATGATAGAATTAAGTATGAGTCGGATGCTAAACAAGGATTATTTGGAAATCTTACAAGCTCATGTGTGTAGTTTGTGGCTTTTTCTCCCATAAGCTCCTAACCGGACTAATAATACGTGCTATTTTTGGAAATTAAACTTAAATCAACAATTTTTATGTAGTTGATAGCAATAATTTTAGTCTTAGTTCAAATTTATACTTAAATTTTTCAAAAAGAAGTCTTCTCTATATCGTGAAATAAAGTTTTTTTTTTAAATTATTGAAAAATATGATGAAAAATGAAAAAATATAATAATAATTATAACTGTGGGCTGATAAAAGTTTGCTGCATCTTGCCGGCTCACAACCGATGTTACAGCCTTCTAAAGAAAGCCCATAGTAAGAATAAAAATCCGAGACTGATAAAAGTTTGTTGCATCTTGCCGGCTCACAACCGATGTTGGCAGCCCTTCTAAAGGTTCGAGGGTTACAATTGCATAATGTTATGTTTAATATTAATGTGTGAACTTATTAAATAGATTCTTTTTGTTAAATTTAAATATGTTTTTGAACTTGACTTATTTTATTTTAAGTTTTTAAATATAGCTATGTGTTAACGTGGGAAAACTGTGGGTTTTTTAAACCTAAGGTCGTGAGTCACAATTACTAGTCTCTGTGAGTAATGTCAAAAGCCTCGGTCACTTAAGCCGCAAGGTTGGGATGTGCCAAGACGAAAGTCGTAACATGGGTTGGGATATCGCCTTCAAACTCATTATTTCTTGTGGAAACACTGAAACATAGATTTTGCATAAGTTGATCCACGGTTGAAATTCAAAAATAGCACATTCACCTAAGATATAATATATTGTACGGGAGTAAAAAAGTTAACAAGTTGTAATTTTGAGTAAGTGTTGAGCACTCTTAACTGATATTACTGTGATTTCTTTGTTTTAAGCTTTGTTTAAAGCGAGTAAAAAGTCGGAGAACGATGAATTTATCCTTTTTGGAGGCATTTTCAGATCGAAATGCATCTTGTTCTGTGATCCCTAACGGTTATGAAAATAACGAAAGTCAAATTAGTTAGTTGCTAAAATTAAAAAATATTAAAAAAAAGTTTTTAAAAAAATGAGAAAAAGAGAAAACTCATATTTAGTGGTAATGAGCGTATATCTTCATACATGGTAAAAATGGGGCTTTCTCTCACTCTTGATTCTGTAATTCACCTCGATGAACACTTAGTACTTTTCGTTGTTAGTATTCGAGGGGGATCGAGTTCTTAGTTTTCTAAGTGCTTGATTGTGGCATTGCTGTGAGACACGTAATAGTTTAGTTGGGGTGATTTTGATATGCATTTAATTTTAAACATCCTTTTTCATTTAAAACGAGCTAAAATGACCAAAACGTACAAAAATACCTTGTATTTGTATGTTTGAATTTTTATATTGTGCATGGTAACGGTAAGTAAGAAAAGTTAAACACAAAAGCCAAAACAACAAAACCAAGCACTCCGAGAACGGAAACAGGAGCGTGTGGAAGCAGATGTCAAGTCATAAGACAAAGTCAGCAAAAGTCAAGTCAAAGTCAATCCGAGAAGTCAAAAGTCAAATCGATGCCGAAACGAAAGTAAAACGCTTAATGGGCCACCCGTACCAATCTAATGGGCCGGGTCAGACCATTAAGGTGTTTTATACGAGATTTCTAAGCCCTAAAATATACAAGCCCATCACCCTCTTTTATTTAAAAAACCACAAACAAGCCGATATGTTAAACCCCGGCCCTAAATTCAAAACAAACAAACCTGGCCAACCCTTATATCCCCTTAAAAGCTGTTAGACCCTTATACCATTTATCCCTTTACACCGTTAGTCCAAAAGGACTAACGGTGCAACACTTACAAAACTACAGGGACCTACTATGAAGGAAACAAGGACGAATCATGCAATAGATGTATATACCTTCAGGGACCAAAACTGCCATTTCCCCAAACCCATACCTGTTAATATCAAAACACTGTTTGTCTTCAACCTTTCCCGCCAAACCCATTCTTGGCACTATTCACTCACCCTGTCACCATCACCCTCGATCCCCACCACCACAACCTGCCAAAACTTTAACCCCACACCACATACAACAAAGACACCTTGGCAATCTTGCAAACCCTCATTGGGCAAAACGAATCAATGGCTGTGATTCTAAGACTTGGGCTCAAAGAAAAATTAAAGGTCAAGATTAAGTCTTTGGTTCCTCTCACGGCAAAAACACAACAAACACAAAGCAAAGAAGCTTGGACAGCTTATAAAAGGAGAAAGAAGACAGAAAATGAAGAGTAACCAGGAGTAGAATAGAATTTATTTTTAATGTTTTAACTTAATGTTTTTAAGCTTTTTCTGTAATTTAAGTTTTCAAGCCTTGTAAATTTTTTATGTTTAATGAAAATTCAAGTTTATTGGTTTATGCAAATCTGTTTGTTTCACTTAAGCTTTTACCTGTTCACAAAGTCATTCTCATAAGCTCTCACAAGCTCATACCACTGGTTTTCTTATCAAAGCTTTTACAAAAGATTTTTATAAGTTCACTGTTTCATTAAGAAGGGAATGGGTATTCTGTTTGCAGCTTATTGGATGAATAAGCAATTTTAGATGGCTTATTGGGTTTAGAGCTTATGGAAGTACTTAGGTTGGAATAGGTGGGGGTTTTTGGTTTAAATCAATCTCAAAAAGCTTAGGACCTCTTGTAAGTGTTCTTTTAAATTTTTGCTTATTTATAGCTTATTAGCTTATTTTCTGCTTATTTGTGCTTCTTTCTTGTTTGAATTGCTATTTTATTGATAAATTATTGCTGTTTTAAGTGCTGAACTATATAGGTGTTATAATTTTAATATCATTTGCAATATTCTTAATATCAGTCAAAAATATAAAAAATTTAGCTTAGTTTATTTTCTAGTTAAATTCTGCCTATTTGATTGTTTCTAGTTGTTTATTTAAGTTGTTATAAGCTGTTTGATATCTGGTAGTGAGGGTTTGTTCATTAAATCTTGGGCTTGCAGTAAAAAAAGGGTTGAGAAAGTTAGTTAAAGGGGTGTTTGGATTGTCTGTGTTTGTGTTTCAAAGTGGGTCAAAGCAGTCAAATGCTATTGGGTCACTTTTGCCTATCTTTAATCAGTTAGTTGAACCTGTTTATTTGCATTTTTAAGTTGAATCTTGCATTTTCCAAGTTTTCATGAGCATATGTTTGAATCTGTGTGATATTGTAATTGTTCATGTGTTCTTATTGCTTGATCTGTGCTATTGTCTCTAAATGTTGTTTTTATGCTTGTCTAAGTCCTAAAATCAAGTAGAAATTAAGTCATAGGGTCTGCAATCTTTGTCTTTGTTTTGGTCAAGTTTTTCCAAATATTGCTAAGTGTGCATCAGTTCTGTCCTAGCTTTTTCAATTGCATTTTTCTCTGCTTATTTGAGTTCCAAATGGCTTGATTTTTGTTCCTAGTTGTAGATTGGAGGTCAAAGTTTGTGTATGTTCATTTTTGTGGTCCAGCTTATCCAATAAGCCCCATAAAAAGCTGTTCAAAAAAACCCTTTTGAGTCTGTTTCCCATTCTGAAATTCAGCATAGAGTATTTGTTGTGTTTGCTTATTTTCATGGCTTATTTGTATTGCAAGTTGTCTGATTTTCTACTCTATATGCTTAATAAGGTCTGATCTTGTTGTCTTATAATTTGTAGAGTCTGAGCTTATCATATAAGCCTTTGTTTTCTTGTTTAAAAATTTTGAAAAGCTGAAAATTTGTCTAAGTGTCTGATTTGCTTTTTGCTTATTTTGTCTGCTTATTTGAGAGATATAAAAAGATTGTCTTTTTTTAAAGTTGTTGTTTGTTGGCTTATTATAATAGCTGTGTTAAAACTTTTCAAAAATAAAAAGAAAGAAAAAAAACACCAAAAAATGGCCATGGGATTCGAACCCATGACCATTTAGTCAGGCAAGCATACTAGTGAGTGTGTGGGTTAACCAGTGTGCTACATTAGCTCATCCGTCCAAACTTTGCACCATTTAATATTTAACCAGTCATCATTTCTATTTTTTTATTATAAGTCGTGTCTTATTTTGCTTTTTAACTGCTTATTGCTTAAGCTACTTGTCCAGTTTGTATTTTTCTTTGAATCTCCATAGTCTAAAGTACTTTTTTGTATTTTTTTCAGAATTTTCCAAGTTAATTTACTATTTTTAATCATTTTTTCTTTATAAAACAGTTTTTAAATCATTAAAAATTATTAAAAAGTAAAAAATATAATTCTTTTTTTTAAAATTTTTGTTTATCATTTAAGTCCTAGGAAAAATAAATTTGCATCCGTAGGGTTAATTTTGCAAATTTTTTTTTAAAAGAACGGGATTCGATCCCGTTCTCGTTTTTCGTGTTTTTAAGCTTAAATCACCTTCGTTTTTGGCCTAGTTTTCTTTGATCTTACTTTTTAGTCACTTAGGGTTAATTAAAAGTTAAAAAACCAATTTAGGATTAAATTTTCATGTTTTAGGTTTTTAAGCCGCGTTTTTACATTCCCGTTTTAGGTTTTAATTCAAATTGCTTTCGTTTTAGGATATCTTTTACTTGTTTTTGCATTTTGTTTGTAGAAATAGATAACCAAATCAAATCTTTGATCATTCAAGCACAATTCCAAAACCAAACTCGATTTTCAAATTCACGCCTCGTCGGGAAGAACGACCCGGGTCCGATTTCGAACTTTGTGGGTAACGAAGCGAGAGACCGATACTTCCGGTAATACTATACTACTATTATTGATATTATCCTATTTATTATATATTTATATATTTATTTGTGTTAACAAGAAATTTGTCAATTTTTGGCGCCGCTGCCGGGGAGGTATGTACGATTATCGAGTTGAAGTTTGTTGTGCCTTGAAGACCCTTCATTGTGAAGTTATTTTCTTTATAAAAATATAAAAATACAAAAATATTTTTCATTTTCTTTTATTAGTATATAAAAACAAGAAAAATCAAAAAAATAAAAACATTGTCCTAAATAAATATAAACAATTCATCATCAATATAATGCTTCACTAATGCTTTCCACTGAAGCATTACCATAATAAGTTCCCGAATCAAAGATTAAAACTTTCCTTTTGTGTCACTTGCGAGGTACGGCTCACCTTTAATTGATTAACAA
>BQNB010148403.1:0-16305 GCA_026074375.1 Tanacetum coccineum | reverse complement strand
CTTTCCACCTTGTCCTATGTTATCATTTACGACTTTATGCCTTTATTATGCTTTGATATGACACCATGATTATGACGTTTCGGCCTTCTTTCCGGAGTGGGTCGTTACAATTATAGAGAGAGAAACTAGAGAGAGAAAGTAGAGAGAAAAGAAAGAGTGGTGGATTGCTATGTGAAACTTAAGAGTAACAAAATGACAACCAACCCTTCTCCATTATGGAGAATGGGTATTTATACTCCACATAAGGCCGGCTCTTAGTGAGCTTGTTGGGCTGCGAGTTTTGACTTGGGTCGGGCTCAAGATTACTTTAGGCTTTAGCGCGATACATGTGCAATATTAGATTTCATTAAATGAGCCCGTTACCCTTTCTAGCCTATTACAACGTTTACTAAGTAAAGACCTCGATTCCTTGTTTGACTTAATATATTAAGGCTAACAATCTCCCCTGAAGCGAGGTTTCCTTATGGAGGTATCCTGCAGATTCTAAGCTTCCATGTACACAGACATATTTGAGGCTAACAATCTCCCCTAATGTGTGGTCTTTGAATTCTTTAGGGTGAGATCTTGAATCTTGCTTCCTTGGACTTTGTTGGGATTGCTTTATCTTTGAGTTCTTGAGTCTTTGTCTTGGTCTTTATCTTGTTGTAGGCTTGTTCCTTCATGCTATGTGATCTTTGATCTTTAGCCTTTGTCAATATCTTTCGACTTTGTCTTTGATTCTGAGATCATTAAATCTTTTCCTTATTTGTCTTATTGTCTTTGCCATATTGCGATCTTCTGTCTTGACCAACATACTCATACTTTTCATTTTCTTGACAGCTCTCTAATAATCTCCCTTGACAATCTTTTTCTTGATAATCTTGATATCTTTAAGGAAGATCTTGAATATCAGAGTTTGCGGAAGTCTTTGTATTTAATACTTGAGCTTTCTTAATTCTTGAATCTTGATATGTCTTTGTAGTTTGAGCATGAGCACGTGGTAATGAATCTGACTCAGTTAGAGTGAGGCTGCAACACCGTCGTTTGTACCTGCATTTTAATGTTAGTGATAAACAGCAGATATGGACGAATATGGCTTTGTCATTCGTTGAGATTCGGTTGCATTAACCTCTAGTTCTGTGAGGACCGTTTTACAGTATAAATACTATACCTGTGATCAGGTAGGTTCAATTTAGAAGAACCTCCTTGACAGGATTTCCAGCTCAAAATGTTAGATCCTCTAACGCGTATGCATTAAATTCATCGTACTTGCTTGTTTTCAATACCGGAATGTCTCAAAGTAGATAGCACGGTAAGAGTGAATCAGATAGCTATTGTCTTTCTGATTGAGTCGTCAATTCATTTACTGGACCATTATCGATATCCAGTTGACACAAGCTTGATTCATATAGAATCTCGCAAGTCACCTACCAAGAGCTTGTTTGATGTTGGCTCAAGCAGGATTTCCATCTTCACTGTGAATACTTAAGTATCACTCGAATGTTCTGGCAAAATCATAAGGATAATGCGTAGGACTCTTGTTAACAGCTTGTGAACTTAATGGTGTTCAACAAGTGTTTGTAATAAAATGTGTCCTAATGAGATTTATTTTATTGATCTTTTGGCTCTAGACTCGATTAGTGCGTTTTGGTTTTAGTACTCGGAGGCTGGAGCAAACTGCCACCTATTTAATATCAACTAACTTAGAGTGAGAAAGTCAATAGAAGTCATGTGTATCTCTGTGATAAATGAGACAAGTTTTTTGTTGAGAGAAACTCGAATGGCTAGGGAGGGTTGTGCATTGCATCACTAGGTCCATAATGTCATTCTTTAATATTAGACTTCATCTTTGTGAAAACCGATAGATTATGTATTGACCCAGTTTCTGCCTAAGTTGTGTGGAGGGCTTCTTTATTTTCACCCTTCGTCCATACATTTCTTTTTCATTCTTCAACCCCTTCAATGCTTACCAAGACGTCATTACTAACACCTTGTTGTGATTGTTCCAGTGTCAGCTTAATCTTAGTCGGCATTATTCCCTTATACTCATTCATTTCCAATCATACCTAAGGACTGATATTTCTAACTATGGATTATCCTTGGGTAGATCCCTCCGGTTCTGGTTAGATCATAGGACTAGTACCTAACCACCTTATGACTTCAGAATCGTCGTAAATAAAGATGTTGTTGGGTATGAGATCGTAACCATAAAACCTTTTTTCATTGAGTATAAAGCACTTTGAGTCATTTAGATCACTTATTATTTTCAAGATCACATTTTAATTACATTTCTCCCCTTATTTTAAATACTAATTCATTTAGTCTTTGAAATACCAAGTGATTAAAATTTGTCATGAAAATCCCATGGGGAGAAAACTGTTACAACATGAATTTTGTAGAACTTTTCTTCTTGCTCCCCCTCAATTTTACATATGTTTGACACCAAAAAAATGATACCAAGTTGTAAAATGAATATAAAATTAAGGGTGAGGCAATGTTGAGCACAAAATTTTAAAAGATTATGAAATGTCATTGAAGAATTCTTGAAAAATTATGCTCAGACACTAGATCATCTTATAACATACAATCTATTGAGTAGTCATTATTGTTACTGATTTGTTATTAAGACTTTTTATAATGTTTTGAATACATAAAAATTGTCGTGAGATGATGTATCCAAAATCATTAAAACTTTGTTTTTCGAAAAACTCCCCCTCAAAAATAGAACCAATTGTAATATTGTCGTCTTTTGAAACTTTGTGAGGGATAGAGTGTTGAACACACAATTTTGAAAGATTTTGAATTGTCATTGATAAATTCTTGAAAAATTGTGTTCAACGCTTTGAAAAATGTAACACCCCCATATTAGACATATAGCAGCGGAAGCTAATCTAGGGCATTACTTCATGAATCATAGTCACAATAATAGAAAATGACTCAAAAAAGATGTTTTGGAAAATTTAGTTATCATTCATTATTCAACAGAGTTTTTACAAAATAGGTCCCAAAATACATTTCAAAACATAAAGTTGATTGATAACAGGTTTGGACGTCCTCATGTCCAATGCCACTCCGTGCCATAGTTTACTCAATTACCTGAGATAAACATGCTAAAAGGGTCAACACAGCGGTTGAGTGAAATTCACAGGTTTGAAATGTAATAATCGAATACAAGTCATCATAAGTGGTAATAATTGCAACACATACAAGTATCAGGAAAAATAGTATTATTGCCCTAAGCTCAAGCAACCAAACATTAACATCCGAAGTTAATTTAACGACTTGAAGGAACAACTGTCCTTAAGGAAAGGTAACTTGCCAAAGTTATCATTTGTTCTCAAATATAATGTGTTTGGTTACCCCGTGTACTGGTACACCAACGGGAGTCGTCACCCCCAATAGATCTATCCACAATATTCACGTTCACTCGCAAGTGACTAATGGTTCATGATTAAGAAATACTGGCAGTGAAGGCAAACTTAGGCAATAATATATCAGGATAGCATACAGTTGTAAAATACTTGTATTCATGGTTTATGGCATGTATCTCCCCACGGGATTTAGAAAACATGTAAAGGTGGGACTATGAACTCACCTTAATTCAGGGAAATCTGATTGAACATACTCAGCCTATGCTGATGACATAGCAGTACAGTCTTGCTTCTTTAACATCCAGCTGACTAACTTATTACCTAGGAACTGTATTCCTCCAGATGTGCTTTTGCGAGTATCAATGCATCCGGCATGGTCAACATTTGAAAAGGTTGTTAGTTTAAAGCCAGAACCCTTCGAGATACCAGAGGCCCATGTTAATGGTACCCCTTAAGTATCAAAAAAGATTCTTTTAACCTCTTTTGAGGTGTTTTTTCAGTCGGTTTGACTTGTTGATATCTTACACATTAACATATGCTCTGCACTATGTCTAGTTCTACTAGATGTCAGATACTTGAGTGACCTAATTTTTACTATGGTAGTTAGTTTGGTCACGGTCACATCCGCAACGTCTGCATCTAATTTAGGTTAACGTTAGCCATATGGTTTGTACCATGCCTTCTCCTTTTTTCCATTACCATGTTTTTAAGTGATCTCTAAAGCGTACTTGAACTGGATTGATAAGATACTCGTGGGGATATGTAGATATGAAGTCCTAAAAAAGAATTTCATTTCCCAATTAAGATTATCTAAATCTAATATGCATTATATTTTTCAAATTCTTTTAGAATATTTAGGGTTTGTGGACCGAAATATGGTCCAATCAACGTAAATTTGCACATAGTAGGCAATGTACTCCCAGAATTTTATCATGAATAGAGTCGGTGTTAATGGTAACATTTAGTAAAACCCTTTGGATATCAAGAAATTTAAGAGTTATCATAACAGGCTCTCGAGCTATGTTTCAATTCATATAGAGCTTCCTTAGTCGGTAAACTAGTCTGGACGGTCAGGATAATCCTCCTGGTTGTGCAACATAAACTCCCTCCTTCAAGGGACCATTATGAAATTCAATTTCAGTCCATCTGATAAATTAGAAAAGACTCGTGTGAAACAATATGCGATAAAAATCCGAACAACTTCTAAGTGAGCAACTGGAGCAAATGATTCTTCAAAATCAGTACCCTCTTCCTGAGCATAACCTTTAGCAACAAGTCGTGCTTTGTTTCGAATTACAGTTTGGTCTTTATCCTTTTTGTTTTTCAATAACCACTTTAGCTTGATTATGTTATTGCCAAAGGGTTTGTCAACTAGTTCCCAGACTTAAAGTCTGTCAAACTGATGAAGCTCTTCCTACATTGCTTCTATCCATGCAAAATCAGCCATTTCTTCCTTAATGGTTTTCGGTTCAGCTGTACTCACGGTGAGTGCGAACATACACATTTCAGGATCAGTTACAAGTTGTCGTCTTGTTTGCACTGGTTTGGCTGGATTTCCATGAACTTAAGTTAACGGGTGATCTTTTGTCCATCGGTATTTGGAATTTTATGGTTGATTAAAGGTATGCAAATTTGAATTACCAATATTGTGTGAGGAAGACTCAGCAACTTCTTGCACCGGTATACAGAAAGGATTGGTAAATTCATGTTCTGTATCGTCTGCTTGATTATCGTTGTTTTCCTCAGCATGAACATTTGTAGAAGTTGATGGTTTTGATGTAGGGTGAATATTCGTTGAGGGGTGTGTGTCTTGTTGATCAGAATTGTCGGTGGGAGAAGAAGACTTGTTGACACGAGAAGTACCAGTATTGAAAAATTCATCGTACAAAGGACCAAAAAGAAGATCCAACTCCTGTTGTAATGGAACTGTTGTATCTGCTAAAGGAGAAACCTTTTGTAGTTGTGGGACGGGGTAAGAGTTGTCATAATCTGACGCCTTTTGTCGTTGAGGAACAAGGCCTGAAGTGTCATTAGCAACAGACGTCTCAAAATATTAAGTCGAACAATGAAGTTCGTTCATTATGAATATTAGGTCTCGGTCTTTATTTAATTAAATGTTGTAATAGGCTAGAACAGGTATCGGGCTCGTTAATTAATCTAATATTGTACACATCTCAGACTAAGGTCCAATGTAATTCCGAGCCCGACCCAAGTTAACATTAAACCCGGCCCATGGCAAAAGACCATCCGGCCATAAGGGTATAAATACCCCTCTTCAAGTGCCGAGAGGGTGTTGGTCTCATATGTTTTCACACACTTAGAAATCAACCATCTCTTTATTTTCTCTCTACATTCTCTCTCTTGTTTCTCTTTCTACAAATTCTTTCATTATCTTCTCATCTTATTTTTTCTTGTAATCAATGGTTAGTGAAAGGTGATTTTTCGGGTCTCCAACAATTGCATCAGAAAGCAATTGCAGCGGGTGTATCGTATCATGTTTGTTGCCCGGATACTGTTCATGTACTGTTCATTCATAGGTCTCGGTTACTGTTCATTCGTATACTGTTGATTATTTTTTCGTGTGCTTATTACATAAAAAAAAGGCATAAATATGTTTTGTTGTTATTAGATGTTTTGTGGTTTCCTTTAACTGGTTTAGATCTATTTTTATGTGCCTAAACGACATTTTTTTAGAAGAAACGGACCTGGGTTTTTTCGTGGCAGTTTGAAGGAAAAAAAACACAGATCTGAAATTTCTGGATCTTAGTTTTTGTTTTTTTATAGACCAAAAAAAGTGCCCAGGTGATTTATACCAACCATAAGGGGTGATTTATACATCTGCAAAAGTGGGGCGAGTTATACGAATGTGGTACAGGTGATCTATACACGTCTTTCACTTGGGGCGAATTATACAAGTCATTAGGGTGAACTATACCATCGCCAAGTCAGGCGATTTATACCATCATGCTAGGGCGAGTTATACCCAAGGATAGGCGAAGTATACCATCTCAACCAAGCCAACTCGGTATTTACCGAGTTGACCCGGTCAACTCAAATGAGTCGCATCTATATCTCAAGACAAAAAAACAGAAATCAAGACATAAGAAAGATCTGACTCGATTCCAACTCATCACAAATCATACAACAACATTGAGCAACCCTCACAGCCTTATCCCAAATAAATCCGACTAATAAAATTTCACTTCGTCACACTTTATCATCTACTACTACCTCATCTCCACCTTATCAAATACACTAATAAAAAAAAATACAACAATGATTATGACCTCAGATTGTTCAACTTTCCCTTTAATCTTTTAGATTTTTTCAGTTAAACACAATCCATCATTGATCTTTTAAAGGCATACCTTTATTTAATTTTTAAAAAGCAAGATTGAGGTATAACAATTATGTTACACTCAATCTCTGGCTTCGTTGATACACACGGGACCTTCCAACTATAAACCAACCCTTGACCTTTCATTAAGATCTCGAAGCAGGAATGTTTGATATGCTTTGGTATAATATTGAAACAATAGATGGTTATGGTTTTGTGGGCAATATGGAATTCATGAATAAGGGTATTATGATTCGTGTTTCAGCAGTAATGAATGAAGAATCATGTACATCTTGAAAGAGATGAAAGTACAAAATCCTTTTTTGATGGCTGTTGTTGTATCGAAGTGACAAATTCGTTATCTGCTAGTCTTTTTGGGAGAGATAGGTGATGACTACGTGTGTTGTGTGAGATGGAAATGGTATTAGGGTTTTCTATCCTTAATTATAAGGAGGTAAGTAATGGACCCGAGTTATTATAATTTGGTTTTAGGTCGGGTATTGCAAAATGAGTGGGCCAGGATTTCTTGTTTTGGATTTGGGCTGGGAAATCGTTGGCAGGCCGGTTGTTTTTCACAAAAATAAGTTGGGCCAATAGGTTATAGTTTTTTTTTGGAGTTGGCCAAAAATATAACCAATATTATACAAGGATTTTTTTAAAAATTGGTTAAATGGACATGTTATCGGATTAAGCCGGGAACAAAAATGCTATCACGACAAGTTAGACTAGACGATGTTTATCCGTTAACGACATTCAAAATAACATTCGTCCTAGTTTAACGACAATTAAACAACAATAAACGAACAACAAACATGATACATAAAGCTAAAACGATTCTGAAAGATTCAATAAATGACAAACGGCTAAAGATTCGGATTACGATGACAAGTGATCACGGAGTTGATTTGGTATCCCTTATTTGAGTTTGAAGTTGGATTTCATGAAGGCGTCTACTTATTTCATCATCGAGACTTCCTTCTATTTGTTACCCCTTTTCTTCAAACCCAATCTATCGATGGATGACTTGCTTGAACGTATAACGGTTATGATTGAGACTTGAATTATCTAGTTACCAGCAGTCAGGGGTGGTTGGCTGCAGACCTGGATAACTATCACTTAAAGGAGTTACATTGTAGTACTCAGTGTCACACGCAGAAGACGATGTGGATAATTTCAAGAGGTGTTGTACTTCTTATACTTTTCTGGTTGGGTATAGAGTACTTATAGATTTAATCTTGCACCGTTCTTCAATCAACAACAGTGCAAGCTTAAGTAACAAATTTGGGGGATTTCACTTCATTTTCAAGTTTGGTATATTAGGTTTACTTCACCAAGTGATCACGACAATAGCCGACAGAATACGAGGTTGGTAAAGTTAGCCAGAGAATTCAAAGGTTGAGATGTAATCAGCACTTCTCACTGGTATTTTTATGCTATTCCAAGACAACGATACTTCACAGTCTAAGCAAAATCTTCAAAGTTCTTCGATGACATTCATTCACAAGACCTTGATTATACCAAGTGTTCTTGATTCTTGCTTCATCTCCTCTACGGTTTCTGAAGTCAAGAGGGTAATGATTCTTTTGTTTCAAGATTTATGCTTACGACAAGAACTTCTCGATTATATGAACGTACACGACAATGATGTTTCCGAGAGTTCGCAACCATCATGGGGAAAATGTGTACATCCGGGACTTAATTGACTTTGATGTTACCGTGTCAACTTCCAGGGGGAAGTAGTGTAGACTACTTTACTTAGTATGGTTTATGAAGTATTCTGCATACGTGAGAATGATTCGTTGTGATCTCTCGCATGCACCTCGAATGAATATTCACCATGCCCTGATGCTAAGAAGCAGTGTCGTGGTGTGTTTTGCTTCTACAAAATTCCGCTGTGCACTTTGATGACAAGTAGATGATTGTTCAAAGCACCATCAAATTTTTCAGAATTTTTTGCTCAAGATTGGGATGGTTGGTTTTGGGGGAAGGCTGATTCAGAAACTTCGCCAAACAGGAGTCTATGAGAAATCTTTTCAAGACTGCTGCATGGTTTGGGGGAAGTTAATTCCAGTTCATGCATACTACATGGTTTCCAGAACAAGTATAAGACAATGAGAAACAAGCTGGAATACAAGTTTCAAGACCAAGAGAACTCACAAGACAACTTCAGCTTTGGAAGCGCTTTGGAAGACTTTATTTAATTGTATTTGTACTTGTTAGGAACATTGTAAGTAATTCCGTATATGTCCACATATTGGGGGAAGATTGTTAGCCTTAAAATATGGTGACAAACACGGAATTACATTAGTTTATTTATCAGCATGGACACAGACTGCTCTAGGCATAATAATGACAAGCTACGATAGTTGTGTGTCACTAGGACTATAAATACCCCCTCCATACTTCCATGGAGGGGTGAAGCTCACTTTTGTAAAAGTGTGTGTGTGTGTTTTTCTCTCAAGCACACACACTCTTCCCATTTCATCTCTTTTCTCTCTAAATAATATGGATACTTTTCTTTTCCATTTTACCAAGCCTCCGGATCTTGTGTTCATAGGGTGAATCTATACTAACAGCCTCCCTCCCTTTGCTTATAAATAGCCCTCTAATCTTCATTAGAGGGTAATGATCTTGTAACCAACTCTTAATTTTCCCTCCATAATAATATTTGAATTTTCCCTTCACTTGCTCTCATTCTCTCTAATCTTGCATGTTGATATGATTGATTCAAGATTCATGTGACCTATCAAGTGGTATCAATCGCCAATAGAGAAGTAGAGTGCGTGATTTGTGCGTGTTTTTGTTCAACCGAGAATCAAGAAATGAAGGATTCCGAATTCGGTAGGTGCTAGTGAGGTTTCGAGATTGTTTTTGAATGTGATTTCGAGTTTTTGGATGATATTGTGATCTCGGAACTGTTCACTTCGTTCTCGGAAAGCGTGGTTTTGATTTTCGGTAGAAGCATGGCATTCTCGGTAGAGTAATTTTGAGTTTCGGAACATTTTTTCTTGTAAATTTGGCAATTTCAGTAAGAAAAATAAGTGTAATAGATATATTCGATCTTTTGGTTCTATCAAAAGTCGTTTATTAGGAATTCGATATTAAACTCGGTTTTATCGAGTTTGTTCAGTTCACAAATTCGGTTATATCGAATTTGTGATATAGGGAATTCTACTAAGCAAAAACTCGGTAATAAGCTTTCCAAGTCATTTTACACTTTCATTTCACGGTTTTATCGTGTTTTGAAGTGTTTCAAATCGGTTTTTCAAAGATTTACTAAACTCGGTAGTCAAATTCGGTTCTATCGAATTTGAGTTTTTAGAACATTTGGATTATCTAATCATCATAAAATTCGGTTTCATCGAATTTGTGGTTATTAATAATTCATAATTGTTGGATTTTAACAATTTAGGTTTACCGAGTTTATAGTGAATAGTGTTACCGAATTTGAGTAGTTTTCAGTTTACCGAGTTTAGTATTTGAAGATTTCCGAGTTTGATAGTGTACTGTTCGAGAAGGGTATTCGTTTTCAGATTACGTGTTGTCCGTGAACAGTGTTACCGAATTTGACTACTGTTACCGAGTTTGGTTATTTTCTCACAAATCTCACTCATATTCGTCTAAAAAGATCCAATCCTTTGAATCTAAGACAGCTCGAAATTCCAAATCATACCCAACCAATCCCTTGCTGAAGCCGGTTTGAGGACTCGGCCCACCCCTACATCATCCTGCAGGGTCGTCTCACACCATCCCATCCCATAGTGCCATAACCGTAGCATTCACAACCTCCCCCCTATCTCTCCACCTTAATCGACAAGAGCCGGCCAACAACCCCCCGCGCACTGCTGGACTCTTCACACACACGCCCCCCACCACCCCTATCGCAACACGTACATGGCACACCCTTCCCGTAGTTCCAAAAGAACATTCACACCTACAGGTTCAGCATTACCAAGGTTGCAAGATGTAGACGATCTTCAAGGAGATGACTTATTGTACTATGATGCGGAAATGGAACTTACGAATATGATTCTTCTTTCTATTCCTAATGCGATTTACAATTTTGTGGATTCTTGTAAGACTGCCAAGGAAATGGGGGATCGTGGTGAAACGTTTGATGATGGGAACCTATACATAATTCAAGTTGACAGGGAGACGCGGTTTACAAATGAGTTTGATCATTTTGTTGCAGGAACAAGAGAGTCATAGTTTAGTCTACAATCGTTTTGCTCAGTTATCCAGAAATGTATTTTGGAAACGAAACAACATGAAGTTTCCAACTGTTTCAAGTAACACAGTTTTGATTTTTTTTTTTATTTTTTAAGTTTGCAACCGGAAATGTTTGAAATATATGACTCAAGTTCGTTTGGCTAAGAAATTGACAGTTGATTCGTTTGATGATCTTTTTTATTATCTTTCGCAATTTGAGAAATTGGTTAATACTTCAAGGGCAAAGAAGTTAGAAAAGTCTCATGATCCTTTGGCGCTAGTAGCTCAACGGGTTATCCTCTCCAGAATCAACTTTCTTCATTTTCTGACACATACTCATCGTTAGTTGATTATGATTGAAGAGTTTGAGCGGATGATGTTCACACAATCATTCTGAAGATCCTCTTAGCATCTGCATGGTTGTTACTCGCCAAAGCCATTACTCAAAATTTCTCTAATCTAACAAACAATCGTCTTCGTGCTTCGTCTAATACCAAAAATCAAGCAGTCGTTCAAGGTGATAGGGTGAATATTCAGAGCAGAAATTCTGGTAATGTTGGAAGAAATAATAGAAGAGCTTATGTTAAAGCAAAAAAGAGGAAGTTTGTTATGGGAATGAACTGCTACAAATGGACTGCAAATGTCCCAAGCCAAGGGTTCGTGATTCGAAGGTATTTCAGGGAGCAATTGTTGTTGGCCAAAACAGGTGAAGCGGTGGAATTCTTACGGATGAGCAAAATGATTTTATTTTGCTTGATGCATTCAAGGATGGGAAGAAAATTGTAGAACTGTAGTGCAAACATATGCTAATGGCGAATTCAACCAGCTGATCAATATTCTAATGGTGAGCCAAGCTATGAGTCAGCATTGTAAGTGATGGTACAATCTTATCATCAATGAGAATGATGAACAAAATGTATCCAACTTACTTAAAATTATTAAATGTACATTGTGATGATCAAATATAGCAATATTCAATTTGATTTATCAAGGAAATGTTAATGTGGCAGTGTTTGAAAAAGATACCACATGTTATGATCTGATTATGTGCATTAGAAAACTCTTGCTAGGATGATATGATGAATCTGCAAAAACAACAAAGATTTGCTCAGAAGGTCCAACAACAAAATGAGACTTTGACCAGTCAGATTGAGATGTATAAGGAAAGGAATCGGGTTTTGGAAAACATAACCAAGGATAACAATTATCTAAAAGAATTTCTTGAAGCTGATGAAAGGGCAAAACGTTTTCAAAAACAAGCTGACTCTCAATTGTATCGTGATCGAGAGATTATTCGAGATCTTGAAAAACAACGAGATGAGTTGAGTCAAGAGGTCAAACATTTCAAACAGAAAAATGAGGAATTACAACAATCACAGTTAATTTTAAAAAGAAAAATGAGTGAAAACGAGGATAAGTATCATGATACTATTCTTGATCTTGAGGAAAAACTGAAAAAGAATGTTGACATGTTTTTGAAAATTGGTAATTCTTTACAAGCAATGTTTATGCTCGGTCCAAAACCATTGTCTGTTTATGATCAACAATTAAAACATGGTTTGGGGTATCCGAATCCTTATACACTCAGACAAGCAATTTCAGAATGTCCAAAGTTATATGTTGCATCAAGGACGGGTAATATAGAAATTCCTTTGAATGTTAGAGATTCTGAGGAAACTCTAGAGGAGGCTTTCAAAAGTCAACAGAAAATGAATGCAAAAATGAATAATCCAATTGCTGTTGCGAACAAACAAAATTGTTGGACAATTGATTACAAACAATTAAATGCACTTTATAATGATTTTGTTCCTCAAAAAGAATCATTTGTTGAACAAACATGTCCTTCATCTCCTTATACTCCCTTTGTTAAGATTCTGGAAACAAAAACAATGCCAAGTGAGTTACCTTTGATCAATGGGTTATTAAATATACAAGTTGGGTTTGAAAAATTGTTTCTGTTGATAAAACAGAACAGTAAAAGGGCAAGTATGTTTTATACATCACAGGAAGAGATAGCTCTTAATGCTTTTTGTCGAGATCAGGTTAAACCACTTCTTAATGAATTATTGGATCACTTTGATGGCTTTCAGAATCTATTTCAAAGGGATATAAAAGAAATGAAAGATGCGTTTGAGCAAAATGATGTTTATCTTGATGAGATTGAAAGGCAAAATGATTTGTTGAAAGATCAACTTTTGGAAGCATCACTCAAACATGATATTGAGCTATGTGTGTTGTTAAATCATGAATGTGTTGATGAGTCCTTACATGATGAACTTGAACAAGTCAAAAAAGAAATTCTTTAGAGATTCAAGTGGGTTTGAAAGCAGAAAAATTCTTGAGGCAAGTGTTTAAAGTTTGAAAACAATGTGTTGATTTTGAGTTAAAATTGGCAACATGCAAAAAGAATAATCAAAAATGTGATTCTTTCAGAAGAATAAAACTCAAAACCTCTTGATTATCTCTTGGATTTCTAGAATACAGAAACTTGAGAATGAGAACGTGTTTTGGGATTTTAATAGTACAAACTTTGATAAAGAACGAGATATTGCAAAATGGAATAATAAAAAAGCTTTTCGATCAATCAAAAGAACGGTCTAAAAACTAAAAGGAAAATGGATGAGTTAATTACTCATTCTCTGGAGAAAACTTATGCATATGGTGGTTTTTATGCTGAGAATCAAATTCTTTTAGTTACCCATATCTAAGTTGAAAGCGAGAAGAAAAATTGGATGAAAATGGGGGGGGGGTAAGTCTGTGTTGGAAACACAAAAAGTGTCGGTCACTTCCAAGTTGTAACAGGTCTTAGCTCGTAGATTGTGTCATGTTAAGTATAGAAGCTAATCTGGCCTATGGGAAGCCCATCATAGCCCATGGGCCGGCCATCATGTAACTATATAAGCCCTCTCCTAGCCTTGGAGAGGGGTTGGTTGTTTCATTTTTTCCATTTTCCACATAGTAATAACACTTCATCCATTCCATATACTTTCTCTCACTAAACATCACAACCAAAACTCTCTCTATTGTTTTGGTAGATATTAGATTACATGTTTCTGCAACTGGTATCAAAGAGCCATGGAGTGGTGTGTTTAGGTTTTTATGTTTGTCTAGTGATTTGTGTTTCAAAATCCTTTATACAGAACACAAAAATTTTGATTCAAAATTTTTTTAGCGTAAAAACGTTAAAAGTTTTTCCACTTTTTTATTGTTCCTATAGGGTTAGTAACACTAGTTGTACGAGAATTTTTGCTAATAACCATTCAAAAATGTGTTTTTTTGAGTTTTGAAAATTTGAGTTTCGTAGTTATTAGAACCGAACGAGTACAACCTACAGGAATAGCCGAACTTGTATTCTTTAACAACCAAACGAGTTGTCTGTTTCAAGAACCGAATAGATAAGTTCTATAGTGGGACGAACGAGTTTGTTGTCTATTGGATACCCGAACGTGTACAACAAACTAGAATAGCGATATATTTTCTTTGACAAACGAACGGTTTTTCTGTTTCAAGAACCGAACTAGCTAAGTTTATGTGGGAAACGAACTAGTTTGTTCTGTTGGAATACGAACTAGGTACCGAATGAGTTAAAGTCTGAACAAGCAGAGCCGATTAGCTTTGTTGTTGGACACCTGAACTTAGATAACGTACAAGCAGAGACGAAATAGCGTATTTGTTTGACAACTAAACTCAGGTAACCGAACAAGCTTGCCGAACCAGCTTAAACCGATCTAGTTAAACTCTTTGTCAACCTAACAAGTGGAACTGAACTTGTTTGTCTCTTTGTAAACGAACATGGACAAAACGATCTAGGCAATTTCTTTGTCAAATGATATCTAGCCAATTCCATTTAAGACAAGTTATCCCAGAGTTCTATATGTAGATGGTTCATTTTCTTTTGACTTGGTAAATCCGGTGTAAACATAACACTTGTTTTCCGGTTTGTCGGTAATTGTAAAATCACGTGGAGTTTCTTTTTCAAGATCAACTATCAATAACCAACACAATTCTTTCTAACACGATCGATCAATGAAATCTTTTTGAGACCATAATGCGACTCTTGCCGATAAGTCACTTCTTTCAGAGGAGACTACAAACCACCAATGCTTGAAAAACACCTTGTATGCATTCTTGGAAGAGCGAATGGAAACTGTATATGTTGAATGACCTCATGGAAGATATTCTTGCCTATGTTGAAAAAGGACCAACTCGTTTGGCCTTTAATCATGTGGATGGTGCAACAAGGCTTAGGAATATATTGAACTGATCCCGCTGAAGCCTTTCAAGTCTGAATTGTGACATCAAAGCAATAAACATCATTCTCCAAGGCCTTCCAAACTAATGAAATTTATGCTCCTTGTGAGTCAACATCGTGTTCGTAAAGTTCTTTGGGAGAGATTAACATGCTAATGCAAGGAACGTCGTTACTAAAACAAGAACGAGAATGCAGGCTGTATGATGAATTCGCTCAGGTTACTTACAAGGAGAGACGCTACATGAGTACTACTTGAGGTTCACTCTGTTACTCAATGATATGAACATCTACAAGATGCCATTGGAGCAGTTTCAAGTTAACACCAAGTTCTTAAACACTCTTCCTGATGAATGGAGCAAATTTGTTACTGATGTTAAATTGGTCAAAGACTTGCACACTACCAATGTTGATCAGCTTCATGCTTACCTGCAACAACATGAAAGACATGCAAATGAAGTTCGTTTGATGCATGAACGCAACTCCGATCCTCTTGCTTTAGTTGCATCTCACCAATTAACTCAGCCAGCTTATCAATCTCATCTACACACTCACCCAAAGTCTCTATCTCAACTTCATGTTTCACCATATCAGTCTTCACAGTTTGTTACACCTTATCAGACTCAACAATTCACAACCAATCAATCAACACCTCTTTCAATTACTTATCCATCAAATGAGTACCAATCCACCGTTCACCACAACGTTTATTCTTCACAACCATCAATCCCACAAGTGGAATATGCTCCCACAGCCTATCAACAGCAACAACCTGAATTTTCCCAACCAGACTCCGGTCTAGTTGTTCCAGTGTTCCAGAAAGGGGATGATCCAATTGATGCGATTAATCACATGATGTCATTCTTAACTGCTGTTGTCACATCCCGGTATCCTACTACCAACAATCAGCTAAGGACTTCGTCAAACCCTCGTCAACAAGCTACCATCTATGATGGAAAAGTAACTGTGCAACCTGTTCAGGGGAGACAAACTACTTATGCTGCTGGAACAACGAGAACTTCCTAAAGTAAGTATGGTGAATACTAGTGAACATGCCTATTGGAAAGTAACTTCGGTCCCACCTTTAGACCCATCTCATTCTTCCACAACCGTCAAAGTTGAGGTTCCAAAAGAACTTCCTAAAGTAAGTATGGTGAATA